>MNPL01009046.1:0-65420 GCA_002081605.1 Tropilaelaps mercedesae | reverse complement strand
GAGTTCGAACAGATGTTAAGCTGGATACTACACAGCTTACACAGTGGCGGTCATCAACTTAAGGGGTAGCTGCCGTTTCGAATTACTACCGTGGTAGCATTAATTATACAGTGTAGTTCGTGAAAGTTTTTTAGACAGACCCATAATCGTTAGATGTTCAAATGCTTTACCTAAAACGACATTTAAGAACTAGTTCATGATGAAACTTTGCGAGTCTCGCTGACCGGCTGATTTTGTTGGTCATCGAGTACTGGGTAATTTAGGTCCATGCAAGCTTTTCTTTATTACAAATTTTTTGATGAAATGTCTAAGTCAACTATTATTATAAACAAACTAGAATAAGCGTTTTTAAAACCATTCCGTCGATTGAGCTTGCCAAGCAAGCTGCAAATTTGAGAAACTGATGGCGTCAAATTATCTCCGTTGTTGTTTACAGGAAAGCTCGAAGATAGATTCTGTCACTAAAAAGAAAAATCGCTTATAATGATTATCTTTAATCCACGGTCATCAATATGTTCGTGTCATTTTGTCCTAAAAGTTGAAAATGACATGTTTTTGGGCAAAAAAAACCGTGAATTGAACTAACAGTTAATTGGTTAGAGAAGCTTTTTGAATCTATTATCATCCAAAAGGCTATCGAATTTTGGATGGTTTTTTTAGGCTTTTTCTCTGCTAAGCGTATAATTCAATATAAAGTTATTCGAACTTATAGTTAGGGCTTCCACAATTTGTTTTTTTTTGAGCACCCAGAAACTGCACAATAGAAACACGTTAAATGCACCTAATTGTAATGGAAGTGTTTGTATATTTATACATGTGCAATATACAACTATAGTTATGATAATCATATTTGAAGTGCGTATGATTACGCAAATGTATTACTTTAATACGATTCTTTTCACAGGTATTGTTGTGAAAAACCATAACGTTTTATAATATATGATACATATATAAGTTATTACTATCAGCATATTAATTTCGTTTTATTTTTTCAGATGCGAATGAAAAGGGCCCCATTATTCATTCAACATACGTTTGTAGGGCAGACAGCGAGCCTGTTTATGCAACCACATGTTTAGTTGGTTGCAAACGAGGTGATAGGGTCGACACCTTTCCTCACGATCAGCGTTCTCGATACGATGGATGTAATACTTGCTCGGTGTGTGATTTTGCATATGTTTTTGCTCATTACTAGCTTCGCAACCCTAGATAAACCTTTTATTTCAACTAAACAATTTGGACGATCAACTTAGATTTAATTTTGTACTATGTGCCTGTTGTAGCCCGAATCATGAATACCGGCTTTTTCGAAACAAGTTTCTAGTAGAAATTGTTGGTGTACGTTCATTTGCATTAATCCTAGGTGTATTTCGTTATATCTTACCGCTTGACTATCATACCTAGACTCTCTAAAAAGGGATAACTTAAAAAGCAGGCGTTCCTGCGCAGGCATTCCAATCAGAATTGGAATGCCTGCGCAGTGAATAAAAGCCAATTTGTTTAGCGTTTTTATAAAATGCAGTGGAGCGTTATTACGGATGTCTAGATTGAAAACATATTATCACACAATGATGTTTAAAAAGGTATGAATATATCATTAATATTTTTTGCGAGTTTTGAACTCAGGTAGTCTGGTTCGGAACGAAACGTTGTATTTTTCGTCTGATCTCTTTTAGACCCGACTAGCAATAAGGAAAAAAGGCTATGCTGCTTTTTATGCGATTAAAGCTTCCGAAAAAAGTTTAATAGAGCAGCATTGCCGTGGTCAATATCGACTTCTCTACGTATGCTTAGCTCGTCCTAGTCATTAGCTCACCCAAACAAATGCACATCTCAACTCCGTACTGCCGTTCAAAGATTTCGGTTAAAAGATCATTATCGTCTTCTGGAATCATCGACCTCCTTTATTTGTGTAATTGCCAATGAAAAGACATGCTAAGGCTTTTTACAAATTCCTCATTTCCCGATCTCATTTCCTTTCTGAGGTGAATGGAATTTGTGGATATCAACTAATGCAATGGCCATGGTAATCTACGGTAGATTTACTTATTCTTGCCAGGCCGAAATTAAGGGGAAGTTCTAAAAAAGTGACTGGCTTGAGTCCAATATGGCAGACTTTCTCCTGAAGCTCGTGTGAGCGTCATACAGAGCACGTTCGTGTAAATATACTAGCCCTTTTGGACTAGATTTTCACCGAGTTCCCAACTGTTTTAAAAATAGCTAGCGAATATTTTAATGAAAGTATGAATAATTAGGTCAAAAAATCACATTTGGCATCAGCGTCATGTACGATCCAAATTCTTTTCCAGCATCATCTTTTTCGCAGCGTAACTTAATGGTTCTCATGTTGGCGACTCATACCGCATTTTTACTAACACAGGCATTGAAATCCTTACAGACACAAGTGTATCGCTACCCCGATAGCACGACATGCGAGGGTCAGGAAATCTGCACACAGAAGGCTTGTCTACCGATTAGCTCAATCCTCCCTGGACCACAAGATACACATATCCACGATGATGAGTAATCACCTTCAGTCAACATCGATGTACATAAACATAAATTAGCAGAAAAATAGTAGTATATAACAACAGAGCGAATAACGTGATGATTTTTGTGGTTTAATGAGAAAATCGAAAACCTTTACTCTTTTGAAGCAGCGTTGGTGAACTTATCGAAGATCGTTAAATTACATGTGAAAAAATAAGAATAAATTAGATTGCTTAACTGCGCGTAACGTTACTTCATCCCCAGCGTAGCGTAGATGCCGGAATAAGTTTTGATGTGATTATCAAGTTTTCTACGCAATAACTGAAGATGCTAAAGGTGTACTAGTCTCAAGCAGGATCTCGCCATCGGGTCCTTACTAGTACCACTACAAACCAACCAAGGAAACTCATTTGCAAGACCTTCGTAAGACTTACAAAAAATCGCAAAATTTAAAGCGGTTTTAGGAAACAGTCCTGCTCCGGCACCACCTCATAATTGCACTTTCTTAAAAGTCGAAGAAGCCTGCTAGCAAACACTACGCTTAAGTGTCAATGAAATGTAGCACAGCGCTAGAAGATGATTGCGCGACGAAGTTACAGCTAATGGAATGCTAGAGCTTGTAGAAGTACGCCCTAGGACCTCGGGTTCATTCTAATATTTAGTAGCCAATCTTGGGTTACTCTTGTATTTAGCTATTCTTTCATGAGTTCATACGCACCCCGCTGTCGGGACAAATTGAGGCACTCCAACTACTTTCTGTCTAAACGTTGCTTTCGTTTCTGTGGGTTATAATGAACGGATTGGTATATTCCGGTATAAATCGAATGAGTCGTAGTTTTGTATATAAATAAATGCATAACACAAAGAAATGTTTCTCAATACTCTCGCTTGTTCACACATATAATGTATTTTGTGCATATATCATTTCTTCATGCTAACCATTCTGTTATTATATAGGGTGTATTCTATATAGAAAACAAAGTTACAAATAAGCTTAATATAATCAGATAAACGGAAGGTGTCTTTCTTATAGAATTGTATATTCAGATTCAGTCTTGCCCATACCCTCACTATTTGTCTACAAATTTATAGGTAGTTTCTGTTCATGAAGCTTATTAAGATTTGGGTAATGTTTTCGTTTGAGGTACACGAAAGAGCCTAAAATGCCTTTAGAGTTCCTCATGCCATGCACATCTGTCAATTCTCTAACCACTAATGCTTGCAATTACTGCACGACCTTTATCGCTTCTATGATTTTACCAACCCACTTATAGGTTTAAAATACATTTTCCGTTCGTACGCGCCGTAGGTCGCTTTTTGTGTGTCTTGTGTCGGCGAAGGGGAATGAAAAGAGGGTGGATAAAATAGAATGTACGTCTATTTGTTAAGACTTGAATATCACTAATGCAGGCTTAAACTTGCCAATGTGATCTTCGAATAATATCATTAATTTATTTCTTGTCCAGCCGTGCAGTTATCTGTTGGTTTTTAAGGGGTAAGCCGTCGAGGTTGTGCGTGTCGACTCTGCAGCTTTTAAATTATGCAAACAATCAGTAGGGGAGTACAATATGAATGCTATTATATATGTCTACATTACTTCACAATAATTGCCTATATTTTGAAAGATTAGTATGTTCTATATTGTATACTAACTTATGATCGAATTCGCCTGCAGAAATTGTATTCTTCGACATAGTACAAACGAAATATCATATGAGCGATTCGAAATTTGTTGATTCTACGGTCTGAACAACTGTGTTTTGTAAAAGCAAAGCCGCAGAGGCACAAAAGTTAGTAAAGTCCAAAATGTTTTTAAAGACCTATCCGACGTCAAAGTATAAATGAATCAGTTTATCTGTGTGTTACTTATGATTTTACGCATAGATATTTTTAAATTACTGAACATAAAAACACTGGAATTTAAGCCGTTTCTTCCTTTGGCGTATTATAGGCCTTTTCAAAATTTAAAAACATTTCTTCCTAGTGCATACAATTCTGTGTAGGGATTTCCGAAAAAGGAACCGACAGCTATTTAATAACCCGAACGACTTTTTCAATTTCAAGGCACATGTGTAAACATACTTACAATATTAATAATAATCGTGTCCTGAGCATCTCTTTAGACCCATGACGACAATTCGCCATCGATAAGTGTATCATATGCATACGCATAAAACTGAAGGGCGGGACGATAACGGCAGTTTCGTCCCAATCATAGCTCAATTCTTGTCGCCCCAGGTTGAGATTTCAAGTCAGTGCAGAAAGCGGTTGATGACTGACACACTAAATTTGAAGGCGTGCACTATATAATAGAAGTCATGACCGATAAAATAAGTGTTTTGTTTGTTTATCTGTGTGTTGTGTCATCGAGAACATACGAGATTTATCGACGTCAAAATTCAGTCCAACAGAAACTAAAATATTTTGCAGTTGCGTTAGTTATTCTTTAAAAAAAGTATTATTCTTAACATACTTTTTAAAAAGAATTTGAATAGATAAAATGTAAACCTTTTATTTAACCTAGTTATAATTGATTGTTCCAGCACACAAAATGTTAACTAATGAAATAGTAACAGAGGTTTTGTATATTTATCTACGTATATATGAAGGGTATGTATAGAGTTATTCTTCAACGTAGGATTTCTTGACAAATGTTAGTGAAGCGGTACATCTAAAATATTTCTAGGTTTTTCGATTATTGTGAATAAATATTTTTGTTTAAATTGACGAGATCAAGCGAACACGTTAGATTTCAGATTTACTTCCCACAGACAAAATAAAATTTAGGTCGGAATTCAAAATAAGTAGCAGCTACCACAAATTTGGCTTCGTCATTGAGATGAGCCATCAAAATGTAAGACGAACATTACTTCTCATTTTATTTCGATTAGGTCTTTACAAGGTATCATCGAACGCCATCAAATAGTAATGAAGGTTGATGAAAATTTGATGAAGATTAATGGGTGCAAACGGATGAGAAATAATAAAAGACCCATTTCAAAGGCAAGATAAATGTTAGTGCCCAGATCTTGCGATCGGTAGCACCTATCACATATTTGACTTCAAACTCAAGGATCGCTGCACAATTTGTGTCAGCCACATACTAAATAAACTTCCTTATTTTAGACTGGAGATCTTTTAAGATGCATACCAAAGGTTTTCGTAAGAAAAAAATACTATATTGAGCCTAGTCAAACAATTTAGAATGCTAGTTTGTAAAATAAAAGCTTTGACTAATTCTGTAAGCGAGAGTATAGGGCGATTATTTAAATGTACCGGATAAATCTATTTGCCTTTGTAATCCTAAGTTTCTATCTGGGTCATGCTCTCAACTCATAAAGGCTGTCAGACTATGATCATGTAAAAGAAGGCTTCACACTCTAATTCGTCTTGTTTATTCAATAGCCTTTTTTCAGCCCGTAATTCATTTCTACATAAGTGGAATTTTTTCGTTATTGATGAGTTGCCAATATATACCCCGATAGAAAACTTCTACGCTATTGTACCTAGAGCGGCCATATTCCCTCGATAAAACTCAGAGCGTTGATATTTTTTGAAGCAAAAACCGGGACTTGTACCATTTAAGCGCGTTCCGGGAGATTAAAAGTGTCATTGGGGCGTTTCTCCTGTGTGCTAGCTTTAGATCCAATATAGGGGTCTGAGGAAAATGAAACAGGATTGTTGCGTCTACCTAACATTTATGCAAAAGGAAAAAATAGCCAAACGAAAGCGATAAAATTGCCTGTATTCACATAACGCAGCTCAAGGGCAAGCAACACTTCCTGTTGCACTATTGTAATGCCGGTTACGTAGCCTGTAAAGGTAGAGAAGATTAGAGACCGCGTAATTCCCGTCAGCGGCATAGCTGCTTTTTCTTGGTACCATTGAACCCATGGATCTATCGGTCTTTGTTTCTTTTACATTACAGTGACTGACAATACGTTGAGAACGAATAACTAAATATCTCTTCTTAAACTTAACAAAGATAAAAAATTGCAAGTCATTAACTTCCTTTTCTTAGTAGGAAGGTGGGAAGCAAGACAATCATGTCGTTTCCAAATCGTTATGTAAGGAGCCATTTCAAGCCAAAAATGAAAAAGATCTTTAAAGAATTTACGCCTTATCAGCTGCACCTTGAGTGTTTTTTGGTGGTGGAAATGCGAATATTTCTTTTGAGAATTAGAAGCTTACGGTGTGGAAATTAGTTTCAACTTTAAAACACAGTTTATGGACAGATTTAGGTGCTAAACTTTGTTTGTAGTCATAAATTAACTAACAAGAAGGGACTTATCAATTCCCGAGTGAAATATCAAGCTAGGTGCCTCGCTAGACCATCTAGATGCCGACATGACTATATTTAAAAGCTCTAAAATCAAAGCAAGTGTACGTTTATTACGCGATACTCTACAGCTACACAAAACGTATCAAACCGATTAGTTAAAGCTGTGTCATGCACTAAGATTGAATCGATTGTAGCTGTCCGCAGTCTCAAGCATATAAGCAAATCAGTCAATTTCTTATTCGCATTTGCAATAGTTCACATGAAGGTAAAATCTCTCGGTGTTGAAGCAAATAACTCTAACCGAATTTGCATTTTGTAGGACTCCATGAAAACGAGCTCCTTCGCTTGTATTTCAAAATTATAGCTTTTGTAAATATCATTATTTGTTCCTTCTTTTAATGAAGAAACGTTTGACTTGGCTTATATGCAATTTATAACACACTTGGATTTTGTTCTTCTGATTACACTTTAGTGTTAATGCTAAGTTTCAACATCTTCCATCTTAAAGCAGTACACAAGCAAGTAGGGATCCGTTTTCGCGACAATATGCAGAATTATGGGTTTGACAAAATAACCATGTTATTTTACATTTTAAATGTTCGTATTGAACACTTAACCAAGCAGGCCGGTTAAACGTATTTGCATTAAATTTAGGTACGAGCAGCTAAATCCTAATAATTTCTAGCCTGCCTCTGCTTTTTATCACTGATAGAAACAAAAATGAAAATGAGCAAGACATAACCCGCAGTAAGGCGACGCCTTTGATACCGGCTTAATTAGCCTTGTTAAATTAATTTGTTATTGACTGGACGGCATGTTATTCAAACTGTCCAAAAATATTTAAAAACAACTTACTGTAAAAACGATTTTTTAACATACAGCGAAATATCTGATTTTATCGAACAACCCGCCTTATTCTATATAAAAGTGATCATTGAATGCCAGAATGTCTGCATTGAACTCCACACATACGAGATGATCTCTCTTTACTAATATATTCTATTTTATGCAAATATTGACAATTTGTATTGCTGTTTTAATCATCTCGAATATGAATCCTTAGCATGTGCCGCCACTGGAATACAGTCCACGAATTTCCGAACTTTTGTGCTTTAGGCACTGCAAGCCATCACTGGCATTTGTGCGTTTGTTCTTGAAATTTGGATTATAATTGCTCATTTGTGAGACCGATTTCTTAGACTTAATTTATAAATAGGTTGATAGCAGTATATTGCAAAACTGTAACTATAGCAAAAAGAACAGCAAACATATAAAAGTTTGCTGTGCTATAATCGTATTTTGTTTACGTAATAAGCCTTTCCATACATGCGTTTCATAGGCTCTAAAATGTCCTTAAGTATGTTTAAAAAAAGTATGTTTATCTCTGATAATGTCGTGAATGAAGTTCCATCATTCATAGTTTGCTATAGAGTCACAAGTAGTAAAATGTTTACAAATTTATTAAAATATTTAAATTGCTAGTTTTTGTTTCTGGTCACAAGCGCAGTGGCGACTGTTTTTTTTGGCTGACTACCCTTTTCTTACATTGGGTGTTTACCATTACACTAGCAGACGATGCCATCCTACTCAATGCCCCAGTGGCGGGGTTATGCCCGCGACAGTCTCCAGGTATCGCCCTCATTATCAGGATAAACAACCAAGATATATTCAGGGGAAGTAAAGGAAATGCGATTCGATCAACGTTTAAGCATAGAGGGACATACGTCCTTATAATTGTAATACGTGGACGACCGACCGTGCCCTTTTAACGTAAACCACAGATCAACGTAAACCATAAGCTTTGCATATGTACAGGTTGGTCGCAGCATTGTATTTTTCTGGTTTGCTTTGAATTTATATGAGGTAGAAAACAAATTGCCAGGGATATATTGCCAAGACGGCCGTGCAATATCTAGCTGTGATCGGACATGTGGTAGCTGTAAAATCTTCGGGAGATGAACGTAAGCTTTAAGTTTTTTTTTATAAAATCTGAATTTCGTAGGTCTTCTCACTCTGTAGATTACGATAAATCTGATGATTTCTAAAAAAGTAAAACACCAACTGCGACTACTCTATACACATATAACTGATTATGATGCTACAGAAATTTAAGCGATTGAACTTTGAATATTTGAGCATGTACCTTTAGATTAATACTTTTTTCGGGAGATATAAAATCAATTATTTTTATAATAAGCATTGTTTGATGGAGTGCATTTTTCAGATAATATACTTTGCCTGCAGTAGCCATTTTGCAGATAATCTTTGCATACTGTTTAGATATAAGATTTCTACAGATGTATACAGATTTCTGTTGTCTACATATGTATCATTGCATGACAATCCATAATGAAAAAAGATACAAAGCATAAACCTTTTGAAAACAGAAAGCGATATACGTATCTTTATCATGTGTACACAATTCTTAGCCCTAACTAAGATATTTCTAGCGAATTACTAAAATACTTTGCGGGATACAAAACGTATCTGTAGGACACCATCGGCCCATATTTTCAAAGCTGACCATCAGCCAACATTTAACGTCCACGGTACCAGTTTTTGCATTACTTCGTAAGACGGACCCCATATAAATGTAATGTAAATGCGCACCGGCGGGGATCGAACCCGTGCACCTACGCGTCTCCTCCGGTCGCACGGTACATACGAGTGCACCAAGCCACCGAGCTCGACAGGATACCATCGGCCTGCCGTTTGAATACAGGCTGAACGAGGTTTAAGTATTTTTTACTACAAAAGTTCTAAGTAAAACAAATCTTCTTCATTAAAAGAGCAAGAGCACCAAGCCAGTTAGTAATGAAGACCATACTTGTTTGCAACTGCACATTCGATTAACGCAGAACAGGTGTTTTTCAGAAGTAATTTTTTACTCAATAATAAACGGTATACGTAATCAATAATCAGCTACAATTACGAGTCTAGCACCTTAGTTGCTTCTGAACTGGTTCCCAATTTTAAAGCAGCTTTGCATTACTGCTTAGAATAACCCATTGAACGCCTGCAAGCATGCGCGAGTTTTCACAAATGTATACAAAAAAGTAAAACCTTGGATGCAAAGTTGAATTAATATTCTCACAGCAGAGAGTGCCCTATTTATCGGGAGCAGGTGTATCCCTTTTCATTAATGATGTATTAAAAAGGACTAGAATTTTCAGATCTAGGTGCATGGTTTGACATTAGCTACACCTTGATTATCCGTTTTCGATTTTAGGTTGCGATGGCTTACGGAAAATGTTTGTCAAAAATGAATGTGCATGACGTTTCTTGTTTATCCTTGGTGCTCGTATAGCATATTAGAGCCAGATATATATATATATATACATAGATACTGAAATATGATCTGTTATCGTTTGATGCTGTTAATCAAATATATACGCGCCACCTGACGGGGCTTTTACTTTCCATGCCAAATGTGTTTGCTCATTTGGGTTCGATGTGAGTCGGAAAACATACTTTCGCAATGTTATGCTCAACAAATTACCTCCACACGTCGTACGCTTGAAGATAATGTAATAATTTCAGGTTGCTTCGTCTTATTGTTGTATTTTTCATTGGACAAGTTTATCGTTTTATTTCCATTCATGTTACGGATTAAACTCACGAAAGAATGGACAAATATTATCAATTATTTTTGTCCTCTTTATGCCAATGTGCGCTATAACTCAGTTATAACTGGCAACTCTTGTACCTTTGTTGTCCACGGCATCGTCTATCCAAGGAAAAGCGTCTAGTGAAGCACACATTCCACCATCAAGCATATTGTTCACTTCATCATCGCAGTGTAAACATGGCTGCTCCAAGTGGTGTAAACGGCTTTTGTTTTTCATTGGCAGTTCTTCCTCTTCGTCGTCGTCCTTGAAGATGTCACCGACGTCCTTCGCGTAGTACGCCATCATGACCATGGCTCCGGTCCCGATACCATAGAAGAACAGCGTCAATCCCAAAAAGCGACGACGGAGAATATCATTTTCGTAGTACCAGCAATTTCCTAGGGAAAAGGTTAACATGTTGCTTGAAGCGAGAATTTCGCAAAAAGCATCACTACTACTACGCAAATCAATAGCCCAACTACTCTATCATTTTCAAAAGATTTAAGATGTACCTTTTCGTCCACTTCTTTCGCCCCATACAAGACAGGCAGAATCAAAGATTGTACCGTAGATTAGCGGATAAGGAATGGCGGCTGCAAGAAGATAAAGATAAATATACTTGTAAATCTATTGGCTATCAAATAAAAACCGTGTTTTCACTATTGACAAACTAGGTTGGAACTGTATTGACATTATTTGCACCAACATATGTCAAACAATCAAAACAACATCCAAAGAAACAATCAAACTATTGTTACGCTAAAAACACGTTTTAGAGAAAACTTACATATTTTACTTTTGAGACGACTCTGATGATATACATTTCCCGTAGTAGTCTCTTATGTTTGCTATATAATGCACCTTTGTGAAAGAAGAGCCACCATTTTTAGGACTTTTTGTCCCCGTTAGGATATTTATTATTGCGACGATGGCAGTATCTGAGAGGGACGAATTCTTCTATATCAATAAGCTCTTTATACCTGTAGTGTGCTTCCAAGCTTTCAAACGAAAAAACATTAAATATAAATGTGCTAACAGGGTATCCGTTATAGTCAACCACTTCTTGGTAAGGGGATCTCTAGCAGATGTTCCGCAGCAAGAAGACCATCTCGACCATAACTTAACGAATTAAGGAATTATCACCCCATATGGCACTGTCACAAGCAAATAAAAAGTATAATTGCTTTCAGGAAACATGCTCAAGAGTTTTTGAGACAGTGCTAAGTATATTATAATAATTTGGGTTTTTACCTCCACGTATGTTTTTTGGAACCGTGAAGAAAACTTCTCATTATAGGCAAGAACATATACACACACTTTAATGCCCTAAGTGACCATTGCGATTTACACCTTTGTAATGCCTTTGTAAATATCCAAATGTAAATGAACACAACATTTTTAAAGACGAGGTTTAAGGAGATTTTAATTCAAATGTACATGCGTATGCGATAATTTATCCAACCCATTTATATTCCATTAAAGAAACAGCGGTCGAATTATAAGGGCTGTTCCAGGGAATTTTTCGTTCCTGAGTTGCCGGATGATATGGCATTTTACTAGCGTGTTTTGTTCTAGTAGGAAGTGTACGAGTCGATTTTGACTTTATTGGGGCTGAAATTAAAGAAACACATATATCCTATATACCTTAGACCTTTGAAATCCGCTAGAATGTATTACCTGTGTACCAGGCGCCTAGTGATTGGCACTTTTTGAGAAAGACCTGAGTAAGGATAAGCGGCTTTAGCATAACGTGCTCAGAGTAGTGCTTACGATAATTAAGCAACTTCTCATACTTTTTTTTGGTTAGCAGGCAGTATTACAATAACAGTTCATAAATATAAAATGTTGTAACCGTGAGGTTTCTTAGACCAACCACTGTTCATAATGGTCGGCCAGAGAACTTTGTGGCCTTCAAAACGGGCACATCAGTAAACTTACTGCGCAACTATATGCACAATTACTACACGATTAAATGAACTATGCTCATTAAATTGTCGAAAACCTATAACTATGTGCAAAAGCCGTAATCATAAGCAATTTTATGGGTTCCGGAAAACACGATTTTTTTTAATGTTTCGTTTAGTGGTGCGTTTTCTACTCATATCTGGTTGTAACAACTGTAAATGAAAAAGGCTCAACAAACGTTAAATGCGTGTTGTTCGTTTAGTTTGGAATTACAGAGCTTAGCTTGACTAGTCCGCAGTAGTCTTGTCAAGTTCTAGTCGTAAAAAACTTTTTGGGTGCGACGTCAAGGGAAATTTGGTACGTATAAATAAGATAATATTTCGAACGAGGCAATCACATAAAGTTCGTATTTCTACTCCTCTGCTACCTTCAGCAGCCTAGTTCGAGTCTAATAGCACGTGCGCTAAAGGTCTCAGTAGAATAATTAGGTTTTTTGCAGATAGAATTTTTCAGTGTTGCCAATAAACTATGTTCCGCTATAAATTTAGGATATATCTAACGTCAAAATCCGATTCACTATTCCACTAAGCATATGTAGAGCTTATATACCTCCGATTTGGCACAAGAAGGTTTTGCATCAGAGAGGATAATATTAATGATTACTTTGGTTTAACATATTTTTTCCGACAAGGCCACTGGTCACTCATTTATTTAGTTTTATTTGCTAATATTCACAAATATAATTTGTCGGAAGAACAAGTTGTCCAATCCTTCCTCGTGTATGAGGAAGAATATAAAATTGGTGTGCATGTGACTATTTTTATTGTTCTACACTTCAGAAGGGGAATACACTCTACTTGGCAGGATCTATGGTAGAGCACTTTCTGGGTAATATACGTTGCCCATTGTCATTGAAGTGTCTCTTAGCATGTCCATTAGAAGCGTACAGGAAGATATAATTCGTTGAAGTAATTTTGTGTTAGTGTTGTCTTACATTAAGCGACACTTCCTAATTTTTACAAAAACAGTAATAAGTATATTCGCTTAGAACGACGGGCGGCATGATGAGGGATAGGAGTTGTCCACACTGCAGTGGTATATTTACAGAGTGTTAAGGAAGTAAAGTTCTAGAAATGTAAACTCAGATTTTTTTGAGTATTTACTTTACGGAGGAAGCTATGCGACATGCTTTATCTTTAATTCTATGTTGGAAAAGTTGTGAGGTTTTCCGCTTATTTATTATAAACGGTATTCCAATGGAAGAGTATAACGACCCGTAGAAATATATATATATATATATGGGATATTGCTGTAAAATGTAAATAAATACGTCACATTGCGTCTTAAAAGGCCACAGTAAGATTCCAAAAATGGTCACGTTATTCTGTGGAGAAAAACAACAAGCTGCGGCATTGCTTTTTGAGCAGTCAGTGCTCGCACGAGCATTTGCACGAGGTAAAATAGTTTGCGTGATAATATGTAATTCTTGATCCATACTGTTGCCCAAGACCACAAAGCATAATTTCAAAGCATTCAGCGACTGGTAAATGTTTGCACCATCCTATTTAATAACTGGCCAAATAGAGTTCCAAAGAATTTTTCTGCTGAGGATATTTTATTAGGTGTATTATATTGAAACTTCACTATTGTCCTTCATAAAATGAGGCATTTGCCTCTACACGTCTGATTTGTATAAGGTCTATCAATGTCTATCATCATCTTTTCGTAATGATTGTGCTACGACAGGCATCAGATAGGATTATATCAGGGATACTCCACTTAATCGCATTGCCAGCTCAGGCTTTATCGTAAGAACATTAAACATTGTAAACGTTATAAAATAAACGTTGATAAACGTTGAACGTTGAAACATTGATAAAAATAAAACATTGATCCTGAAGACTTTTCAGGGTATCTATTAAACACATCTATGAGTTCTAATCTTCACCTTTGAACTGGATGAGCTTAAACGAGAAACAAAGGCTTACTGTCAGTTTAATGCTCATGATCTTGCGGAAATCCACGACAAAGCAAACATTGCAAATTAAAGTCACAACTTCCAAACGGTCGTAAAAAGGGCCTTGTGTGTCGCCCGATTGAAAAGCTATGACCGGGCGAATCATCGGACGATACATACAAGGCGCACAAGCGCTACTGAACGAAAGTAAACACGAGCTGTACCTCTGCACTTATTTAACAATTATCGCAATATTTCCCTGTTTCACAAGAAATGTCTTTCAAATAGTTAAGCGAAAAATACTTTCCAAGAAGTTCTACTATTTCAGGAGCTGGTGGAGACATATAGTTGATTAATTGGATTCTTTTGAATCCAAATAAACAGGGCGATGTTACTTTTGCATTGCTTTGATTAAACGAAAGAAAAAACTGTATACCAAGGCGTTTTTTGACGGCCTCTATATTTGTCTCTTTTTATGGCCTGCCATCCAGTAGCAGACTCTTTGACGCTTTCTTCTTCATTGAGTTTTTGTTAAACGACACAGAGTTTGTTTTACAGAGGTTACCTTCTGGGGTTCAAAATGTGCCAAAGTCTCCTAACCACTTCTATGTTGGATATTTTGGTCTGGTGAGATGAGGGGTATGTACCCGTCTGACACCAGAACACTTACATTGGTGGAAGCAAACAAAAGAACTGGTCAACTTTATATATAGAATAAATATAGAATGATTAAAAGCTTGGAGTAGGAGAAAGTTTGTCAATACTAGTTGTTAACGTCGATTTAATGTGAAAGTTGATAAGATAATTTATAAAAATGTTTGTCAATACGAAATAGAACTTGAAACTTGAAACTCGTTAAAAGGCTTCTGTTAAAAGATGCCTGTTTTATACACACCATACTTTCGTCAACGTCAGACTGAATTAGTAGACACCAAATTTCTTCTATTTTACAACCCGGGAAAAGTATATTAAAAATATATATATCAACTGTAAAATTTTTTAGTTCATTAATGCAATTCAATAGCTGTGCGCTAATCTTGTTTGCTTGATGCTTAACCAAAAGAAGCATCTTCAACTATCCTCTAGCCTAAACAGAAAACTAAAAAATAGCAGAATCGCTTAATATTTTAAAAGCATTCTAGGCTACTATCGATGTCACAAGGCAATAACCAGGTACAAATAAGGGATTCCAAGCTAAAGAAAGCTGAGTCATTCTTCCTCGCTAAGTGCCTATTTTCTCAAAGGTAGCATCAGCTGAATTTTAGCATAATGTGTACGACCTTTAAGGTAACATTTCGTAAGCTTTCCGGGAATTAAGGTCACATTGCATTTTTTGCACAGAGGGAGAGTACGCCTCCCCTCTACAGTATAACAAAGGTATTTGTTAAAAAGCGATTACTGAAAGCCACTCACCAAGAACGTTAAGAAGGAAACTTGTAAAGCCAATCGCCAGTGCCTTGTCTGCTGGATCCACACAACTGTAGTAACATAAAAGCACAATGTAATCGACAACAGTCATATTACCTTTGACATTATTTGTCATTAGGAAGACTTAGTCAAAAGCCGTATCACATTGTTAAACATCTGAAGCAGTGTCCTAATATACTAATTAAATTTTTTCAACAAACTCGACCACTTTATTTGTGCAACATAATCCAAACGCGTCTCAATTCATTCGTGCGGAGAGAAAAAATTAAATCTTTGTTAATATATATATATATATATAACGTAATTAGATCGTTCTCGGCCTGGCCCTATATTGCTGCAAGACCCTGAGTTTAAGGATGTTTCCGCATGTAATATGGCAAGAACTTGCACAATACAGAGGTTTGATCTTAATTAAAGGTTTTTATCCGTATCAAATGCAATAATTAGACACTTTTAGAAAGATAGGTAACTTACTCCCGAATTTAAACAATAATGACATGTAAAGAGACACATTAGGATATCATGTGTTGACTGTCATGGCCGCTGCTTACTATTGGCTCAAAATTATTGCGATTCTATACGCTAAGACTAATTATCTCACTTATTGTGGAGCAAACAGTGTACCTCGTGAGGCTCTAATCAGTTGGACTATAATTCTGCCAATGGTCCTGTTTTAGCTTTTTTGAGTTGAATGGAGAGCTGTGCATTTTAATATTTATGTATATTTAGAAGGCTGTGTCAGTGGCGTTCAAGTTGAAGCAAATCAGAGAGCACCGTTTAAAGTAAATTATTAGAGAATTTACCAGTTACAAAGGAATGCAACAATACCTTTACAGTCCTGTAGTCTCTATTGAATTCCTGGTGATTGTTGAGATACTCTCAAAGTAAGCAATATTAATAATATAGGTGATTTTCCGGGCGTTACTGAACAAACCTTTCAAACTGAACACCAATATAATATATTAATAAGGAAGTTTTTACAGCCGTATTTCCGGGACAGATATACTAGTTTGCGCGGCGAACGACCAAAACATTTTTAAACTCGCCGGAAGCCTGGTTCCTTTAGTTGAGTTCTCTCTCGTTTCAGCTTTCGTTAGCCTTGTTCTTTTTGTGTTCGCAATTACCTTTTTTGTGTTTCCCTTTTTTCCATTAGCACAGATAAACTGCAAACAACTTGTTACTTCATTGATGTAGAGCTGTCCGTTAATATCCATACAATGCGTCTATCGTAAAAAAATTGTTAATATACGAAATGGTTTAATGTCATACTAGAAAAATCATCATGACATGTACGAACCGTAAGCTCACAAGCATGCTGCCAACGCGAGGAAGCGTCGAAATAAATTTGGCTGCCGTAGTAATTGCAATGAAGATTATTAGGTTGTTGCAGTCATTTGGACAGAAGCCTGATACAAAACGATTTGCTGGATTCCATATAGAAGAGACGCTTTCTTCTTTGTGTAAAACAGAGGTAGGATCAAAGTCCCCACCTAGACACGAACAATCTATGTTCGTTAACTGGTAACAAAACATCGCGTAGTGACAAATGTTTGTTAGATATTTGTGTGCTGTCGTCACGAAACTTACATTATTATTATTATTATTATTATTATTATTATTATTATTATTATTATTATTATTATTGTTATTACTATTATTATTATTATTATTATTATTATTATTATTATTATTATTATTATTATACCAGTTTATACGATCCTTTCTTCAAATTTATTCATTTTACAGTGAGGAAGGTTTACTTTCGGCAAAAATGATTTCAAGATTTTATCGGTCTCGGCAGCACAATTTTTGTGAGGCATGATCTGAAAGACTTCCTATCTTCTGTTTAAATATCTTGGTAAGCAACATATTGGTACAAGATTGCTTTACCTCCCTAAAAAAGTATACGGATTAGTTTTTCATAGGTTTGCACCACTTTAGTTTAATTTTTGAAAGTTTAGTTTTTTTTTTTTACCTATCGTGAGCTTATTATTTTAGTCGTGCCCCCCGTATTATTTTTCTCTGTTAACAAGTGGAACCAATTTTGACTGTCGTATGCGTGTTACATATTACAATAGCGGGAAAGAGTCTATTCCGGAGGTAGTATTCCGGTCGTTTAAAACAAGCTTGGAAAAACCAGTATTCGAATTCGTCGAACGATCTGTATAAAGCGTTAACGACATGTAGTGTGGAAACGACTCGGACATTAATGATTGTAAAAAGAAAGAAACTTGATGATTTTTTATCACCAGTGTTATGGTGTAGAACGAATCTTACTTAACAGGTGATCCACATCAAAATAGTCATCAACAGTAGGATTTCTCTTGTTGATTCTTACATTGTTGCCAATGCAGCCAGCGAAGCAAGGTGAAAAGTAGGATTTGCTCGTATTAACGTCGCAGAACGGCTGGAAGCGATTATTGCACTGGCATGCTCTGTTGCACGTGGTTTCCAACAAAAGACTGAAAAGCAACAGAGTTACAACCGCAGTTAACCGTCTAAAATTGCACAAATCTGTAATATATAATAGTAACTATAAAACCCTAAAAAGTCTGTAATCATGTCAGCAATTTTCTATTTAATTATAGATTTGCAGGAATTAGCAATGGTAGTGGTCTATGGCTCACCTTCTTCTTGGCGTATTCAGAAATGAGATCTTTAAACATGATATCCCGTTTCCTATTGCAAAAGCTCATTAAAGGTCTGTAACCGGCACTAGAAGCAGCACAATCACATAAAGCTACGCATACATGTTTCTCCTTTGAAAAAATTTATCAAAATTAAGCACAAGTACTGTGGTCAAGTAAACTTACAACACGTTTTATTGAAATTGAAAGGAAAAGTAAGAAATGTCATGCTAGGGCCACTTTGCGATAGATGCGTATTTTTAATAGAATTGGCTTTATTTAGTGGTATCTTGTAGTGTCCGAAAAACTAATTAGAAAAATGAACAGTGCTTCCATTTTTTGAATGACTATAATTACACAAGGTGGAGCCAGAACGGGTTATTTGTAAAATCAAATACCATCTCGCAGACAAACAGGAAAAAAGAAATTGACTATGTATTAATTATAATACTACACTTTCTACACCATATATACGCCTTCTACACTATATAGCACACTCATAGGGCATCATTACTAGTAACAACCTAGCAGTTTTTAACTTAACTTAACCTTTCAGCAAATATAAAAAGTGTTATTTCTTTTCATTTATCCCGCTTCTTTGCAACAATAAAGACGTCTTTTATTTAAATTATTTTTTGAAAGCAGCGAACACATACTTTCGGTTGCGCGATGCGGGTTTTGTAAACAGAAAATTATAATTAATTCACACAATGTAGGGGAGACCAATGTTTACGTACAGATCAATACGCACTGGGATAGTCCCATCCAGCCATACACGTGAGAAGACAATTGTCAGCTTTTAATATTTCCACTTTCTCATTTTTATAATAGGATACATCCATACAGGATGTCTAATTAGACACACCTTGTCATTTAACGTCGGCTGCCATCATTTTCTTCCGACCACTAAAACGGATACACTGCCCTCGTAGATTATTATTTTAAGTCACTATGATACGAGGAGGACTTTAATTACCAGCCAACATCAAACACCGACAGACCAAATACGGACTCTGGCGAGATAAGGGGGTCCACGCCTTTGAGCTCGTCTTAACATTGGTCCTGAAACCTCTAGTATGGATTCGTGGCTCTTTGGCTCCCGTAGAAATAGATTAACAAGTTAGAAATAACAGTAAAGTGGTTCATACAAATGACCATGTCACAAAAAGCTCTAGCCTATGGTCTTAGAACAATCTAAGTACATCCGAATAGTCTTATGTGTTTGGATTACTAAGGTGCTCTGGCACCTGGTTGCACTCCTCTGCAAAACTTTCTTAATGCCTATAGTATACAGTTTAGAAATGTTTTTTCAAAGTTTAAAAGAAGCTGTAATTAAAATGAACATTATCCAACAAAGGACACACTGAATTTAAGTCTGTATTTACAGTTCAAATCGAAAGAAATCACTTGTTACTTGATGGACCGGAGTTTTTTATGGTTTTATCGACATTTTAGGAATTTATAATAGCCGCTATGTATTTTGCCCTTCCTTAAGCATATATTTATGTAATTATCTATAAGACATGTAATTGAAATTCGATATCCTAATATATCGTTCTCGGTTTTATTTCGAAATAAGCTTTGTGTGATGGAAGATGTAAGGTACTTGCTTAAACAGATCAGATTTCGTTGAATCACATTTGGCTCTTATCGAAATACTAATTACAAACCTTAAAAATTGATAAAAATTATCCATTAGTTAGCAACATCATCTTTAAAAAAATGTGATCCACATAGTAGCAACTTTCATTATTTTAATACAGAAATGAGCAAATAATATTACTACCCACATATCAAACCCACTCAAAATAATGACATGTGTGCATTATATTACAGACTCATCACTATGATGGTGACGCAAAAATCTTGAGCATGTATTAGGTTCTGATGCTGACAAATTATTTTGGAAGTATTACGACATTTCCGATCTGATAACCGATTTAGAATCTTTGCCAAAGGTAGTGCTATTTGCTCATGTAAGAACTAGGATGAATCAATGCACCACCTCTTCCGCTTATTGAAAAGGAAGAAAACTAAGTAAACGTGTTGGGCTGAACGCAATAGATTTTTTCACACTGCCAACTTCACGCGAAATTTATGCTCCAACGGAGCATTGCGCTCAATATTGCATCATAATGTTTCTTAGCTATGTCAGTATATGTTTTAAATTCAGTGTACATTCCTTAGTAAAAAACCTGTGAGTTATGATGGTGTTCTGTACGCAATTGCTGGTTTGTCATAAGTTCCTTGCTAACATTGTATTTTAAAGCTGTATCAAAGTGGTTTTTGCTATAAGATTGTCATGAAATTGATATGCATGATCGGATCAAGCATATCAACAAGACACGAAGATGCAATCAATATACAAACAACAGGTAGCAATCAATCTGCTCACTTCTTGGTCTCGGAATGACCCATATCAGATTATATACCGTGCTAGACGCAAAAACGCGGGCAGATCTTAAGTATCAAACGGAATTAGTACGGTCGATATACCTATTACAGGCATCTATTTACTCTACCACGCTCTCTATCTTCTCTACCACGATACCTATGAAAAAGGTTTGAGAACTGGGCAGGATTATTTGCGATCAAATCGTACAGATCAAACACTACTTTGTCTTAGATTTAGCATGATACGTTTACGCGAACTGCTAAGTCCGCATAACTAACAGAACGCGCTGAGTAATTAACTCGTATATCATGAGAAGCCTCAAACGCAACCTTTAAAGTAAATTTAGCACGCATTTCTGCTTTCGATGCAGGTAAATGGTAAACACTGTGTGATTTCTTGTTTACAAAGCTCTTATATCTAGGTTGCGGCAATATCCAAAAATGACATGCCATGTGTTGTTACCCTTTGTCTCTGATCGTGTGTCCCATAGGGGCTTTCATGGGTACGTGTACAATTACACTCAAATAACAGTTATATAACCGAACGAAAATAAAACGATACGCTCTGCATTGGACACAATTTACATGGATGATGGGAAAATTCATTAAAATTTACTTTAAAAATATTGTTCTTTGAGATCAAAGATAGTACTGATTCCATTAACCTTATATCGAGTTGAGCCTATTTCGGTTCTTCAACATAGCTTCATTGTCTGTTAAATTTTCTGGGCTTCCGTAAAATTTAACAAAATAGGTTACCATATTTAAAGATACTCCGTCTCTAACGCATGATTGATCAATAGGCCGTCAGGTCGTCCTGTCCTACTATTGTATACGCATTGTCATACACTTTCAAAATAACCGAAGACGAACGAAAAATTAACCACGTGAAAGCCAAAAGTAGACCAAAAGATTGCTGAAATGAGAGCACGGATACTAGGTGGACATGATATCTGATTGCGTTGGAAGTATCAGTGCGTCATACTCATTAGATTGGTTACGGTTTGTTAATATTAGCACATACTGTCCATCGTGGGCTGTTTCGGTTCCTGAAAGCCTCCATCCGTCGCATGGCAGAAAAATGGCAGCAGCTAGAACAGCCATGTTGACGAAATCGGCGAAAACCCCACAGAGGCAAACAGCACGTGCTGACGGACGCAATACGCGCACGACCATTCCACCAACCAACATGGCAACGATCATGGCTAGCACCTTGGTTGAACCTGAAACAGCAATAAAATACAATGGGACTACATTGTGTGGCCTTCTTTCTCTTTTCTCAAGTACAACATTCAGAAAAATGTATGCTCGATAGTAAGCGTTCAGATAGCATGGTGATAAATGGCTCACTTGTCACACAAACCCACCAAGCCCAAGTCTTTTGCGTGACGGAAATTTTTTAAGCGAAAGTCGTTTCATAATTAGGTAGGTCAAAGCTCTACAAATAAAAACAGAACAGGTTTTGTCTAACAATATATAAAATTAGTATTCGACTGAAAGAAGACCTAAAATTTTTAGAGAACGGACAACTCTTCACATGTACGTCAATACAGTACGACTTCTACGAGTGACTTATTTCTATGAATGACGACAAACCCTATTTCCAGTTGAATATCACCTCAAAAGCTATATTTCTAAGCCTCGAGTCACGTCTTCACTCGTTGAATTGTAAATATTTATCAAATTATCCGTGTCTAAGGTCACCTAGTGAGGTAGCATAGGTAGCTGTAATTCTAAAAAGCAATTTGCAGAGCATACATTATGACATATCTACGATGTTGTGAAACGTCGCCGAAAGACTAAGCTACATAGCTGCTTTCCATATAAATGGTTATCGCGGTGGCCGGTCAATAACCTGACTGCAAAACTGCCACGCTTATCGATTATAATCCTGCTTTTCGTGTATGATCAAACTGATGCGAAAACGGTTTCGATTTTCGAATGCAGAGGATCTCCAAAGAAAATAGTTTTTTGCCACGTGAGTGGGACAATTTAAACGTAGGGCTATCGATAATATAAAGCTGTCTATATCATGCTAAATGAAAACAAAAATCGCGGTTTTGACTGACAGACGATGGAACTTTTAACTGTCCAACTTTTAAAAATCCAGCAAAAGCCACTCCTCTATAAAATCACATTCAATACGCAGCTTGGATAAAACTGGTTCTATATTCTCCTTGTTATGTATTCTACTTGAAACACAACGCAAATGAACTTGACATAAATATTGAACATTATTCAATGGCATTTCGGTGACCTTGCCACGACTATGTTTACCTGCCTAGATGTATTCTCTTTATTAGTGATATCACATTTATAAATTCCGTGTGAGACCGGATGTACTAATTGGAAATAGTTTTCTCTATTGTTTTAATTTAGCAAAGGTCAAAAGCAACTAATGACGAATCAAAGGTGAACGCAACCGTCTTTTCGCTAAAGCCAATCATGGTAAACCCGACGATCGTTTTAAACAGATTGTGAGTACATCGTTCACCTAAATATTTAAACCTGACTAAATCTACCTTCAAGTCCTATTTTGGATGTCCTGTTTTTTCTTACCGGTGAGAAAGCTTGCCTTCGCGGGCGACACTCGATACTGATTCTCAATATACTTCGGCATGTTCATTAGGTATCCACCAAGACCGTTGAGGATGAATATAAAGCCGACTATTTTCCACATGTAAACTCGATTTTTTGAAA
The DNA here is from genome assembly GCA_002081605.1 of Tropilaelaps mercedesae. NCBI lineage: Eukaryota > Metazoa > Arthropoda > Arachnida > Mesostigmata > Laelapidae > Tropilaelaps > Tropilaelaps mercedesae. The sequence continues at coordinate 42,029 of MNPL01009046.1, read as the reverse complement.
GTCGCTTGATAGCCAAACAGAAGTCCTGTGAATGCATACGCCGTGCAATATCCAATTACAAATTTTCGCTTATATGTTTGTGCACTTTTTCAACTATATTGTGCAAAAACGGTTTTGAATGTGTCGGAGTCAATCATGGTATGACCGAGTCGTATGTGTCGTTCGTAAGGACAAATTAAGCGGTTAAAGCAGTAAAGGTAAAAAGGTAAAGCTGTCGAGGTAAAGCGGATTGTCCGGTACGGACATAACAATCAAGTCGTCATTCCTTCGAGGTTCTTCTAAATCAGTTCGATATATTAGTTGCAATATAGTGTGAGGATATATATATAGTAATGCATATTGGCTTCTAAGTGAAAGCTATTATATAATGAAACCGTGCGTGTGTGTATCTCATTAACCTACTGCTTGCAGGTCCTGACTAGACTAGACTAAACAAGAAAAGTTGGACTATCTAGCCAAGACTAGATAGTCCAACTTTTAACTTGGCATTAAGGAGCATTTGCTTGCGTCCGTATGCACAACGTACATCTTTCATACAACCTTAGTTTAATGCAAATTGTGTATATTATTTTCGATTGAACTCGTATTGTATGTAACTTTCCATATATAATTCAACTAAACGCTTAGATACTATGGGATCAGATAGTGGTTCCGCGTCTTGTGAATTTCAATGGCACATGTTCAATTAATAATCACACGAGCATGTATGAACACTGTTGTACTAAAATGAGATATGGAAGAAAAACGCAATGCATTAAATTCAATTTAGTAAATCTTAGAACACGAGTCTAGTCCCTCAGTTTTAGTTAGCACGATCGTTAATGAAATTTGCTTTCTTCTACGAAACTTGTGCATTTTCGCCGTTTTCCCTTTCCTTTGGTCGCATTTTAAAAAACAGATTAAAAGTTCGTCGTAAAAACTTTGAAAAATCTTTAATGTAATACCTCCCAATCACGTTTAAACTTTTCTCCTAGAGATTTTGGGGTTGACTTTCTGGCACACCCTGTAGCAGCTGCTTGTCGCTCATCCTGTTGGCGACGCATGTCTACTGCCTGTCTGCGGATATGTTTCGGGAAGAGTATCAAAGGTAACGAAACGACAGCCATAACAGCTCCCCAAACGGCGAACGGTAGCCACCAAGCTCCAATCCAGCGCGGATCGCGGGCAGATGTACCACTTGGGGGATCTGACAATAATAGACACTCTTGTTGGGTATACCCTGGCTTCAATCTTAATTCAAATACTGACTATATATTTTTCAAATCTTTACTTTCGGTTAGGGTTATGCATGGTAAGTGCAACTTGGTATTCACTTGTCTTTTCCTAATGATCTTATCACCGATATTGGGCAACATCGTAGGCAGAGTGATTGTGGACGAAGTATAGAAAAGCACTACACAACGCTCTTCTTGCTAGGGAGCGTCGAACCGGCATATTTTTTAGTGTAAAATGGCATCGGCGCCTCACTTTTTTAGTTTGAAACCTATAGCGCAATCGCAATCCCTCAGAAACCCGACAAATACTCGTGCAGTCTGTACAATATTTTGCTTTGCCCCTCAATTTAAATATTAAGTTAATATCCGTTTAGGGTAGTGTTTACTTGTTAGACAATGGCATAACGTAAAAGCTACGTCCAACAAAAAAAGCTAGTCCAACGATTCCGGGTTTAAGAAGTATAAAGTGCAGAAATTTGGCTCAATACTATAAAATGAGTTTTATGAAAGGTGTTGATACTTTTTCAATGTAAGGGGTCGTCGATAAATCTGTTAATGACAAGCTGTTTGGTGATAATAAAGTACAGACTCTATTTTTTCAATTTTCCAATAGATGTAGTGTTTATTTAGTGCTGGATCAGAGTACCACTCTTGGTTGCATTCCAATAGAGCGCTTCTACATTAAGCGCACGGTACACAACATTCCTAATGAAATGTCACTTTTACTTACTCAGCGGATGCTCGTAGAGGGTAAGGAAATAAGAGTTGACAGTCACACCGAGAAGAGGTCCAAGCATTCGTAGGGACATAATTATGGCTGAAATCATTTTCGCAAGTTTTTATTAATTTACCGTTACGACAATGGAATTTCAGTAGAACAGCAAATCATGAAATGTTGTCTAGAACAAAATGAAAACAGCTTCTTAACCGATGATTAAGCATAGCTGTATGTTCTCACCTCATAAATTCAGGTCTTAGTACGTCTAGGACTGGTGAGGTTGTACTACTGCGCCCTTATTAGCTGGATATACTGCTGGATAGTAATAAATCCAAAAATTTAAAAGATGGTAAAACAGCGATATTTTACCAAAGTAAATCGGTGAGTTTTTCTTCTTGACGTTGTCATCGGTATACGTTGTTCCCGCGATGTAAAATGAGATACCTCCAATGCCATTGAGCATGTTGCCTGGATAGAGAATACCATTAAACACAGCCTTACATAGTGATATCATAAGCCATATCAAAGTACCTTTTGGCTTACATCTCGGTCAATTTTTAGAACGAAATTTGCTTATCATCGTGTCATTTTCCCGTAATATGTTATATCATCTTTCCTGGCTAGCATTGCATTTACACAGCGAATATATTTGTGCTAGTCTCCAACATCATCGGCAATGGATTTAGCCATGGAGACAGCAAGATCTTAATGCCTGTGCATTTATTAAGTCCCACTATCGTGCAGTCGTATTCACCTATGTCTATTGGTATTTGAACGGCTCTCAATGTTTACTCAAAACGTTCAAAGTTTCAGGTTATATTCTAGCACAGGATATAACGAATGGTATGAAACGCGTTCTTCCAGCGAGTAAACGAGCGAAGGTTTAAACTTGTATTGTGTATTCTGTTCTATATCGGCATTTTTCATATAATTCTTATAGTCTGACGGGTAGTATATTATGTAATCTGTACCGCATATTTTCTAATAATGTACCACAATCGTTCGCGCGTTGTGCAACTATTCGAGGCTTACCAATTGATAGGAGAATAAGCACGGGGATAGCTACGGAAGCCGCTTCGCCTTCTCGTTGTGCCGAGGCCGGCTTAACTCGGCTGCCGCCCACACTCTTATATCCCCACTCGGGCAGCGTATAGTTAATATTATTTTCGCTTAGTTTATCTTGCAGATTGCAAAATTCAGTAAAATGCTGCGTTGCCGTTTTTGATACACCTTCGTGGCGACCACCAGTTTGAGACACTGCTTCCCTGGAAAAATTCGATGATCGTTATCATACATGCGTATTAACATTGAGTGGTGGCCATGCTTATAATTATCGAGTTTTATTATCTGTTTGAAAATATTGTTCAAGTAATAACGCTAAAAAACAAAAGCAAAATGAGTTAGTCTGTTTTCGGGGATTCGAGTTCGCATTCAAAGGTATTTTCCTACGCCTAACGTACTAGGTTGCCTTATATGCCAATTTAAGCATGCGTTTCAACATTTTGAGGTTCTTAATAAGTTCACGTACTCCTTTGATGCGGTGTTCACTCCTCCATAGAGAACGTGCGGGGATACAAAAAACATACAGGCCAGAATAGAGAGCCAAACACCGAACACGAGAATTCGCGGACGAGACACCTACATAAAGCACGCCAATAGAGAAAAAGTATATATCTACTATTCCGAAAATATTCATTAACGATTGAAACACGCTAAATTGTTATTTGTTCTAAAACAGTGCCAAATTACAGCATTTATATTCAGCACAACAAAGTAGCATTGTTACGACAACATATATAATGATGTCACGATCTTATATCATAAAATCTAAAATAATGATAAATTAATAAGGACTTACATGTTTGAATGCCGATTTCACCGTTTCATATGAACGAACATAAAAGAATCAACATTACGTGCTAAGGGGTGTCATGATATTGAACTATTGATGGAGGAAGTCTCTGCAACATAAAACTTATAATTTTTCGATGAAAATCAAATCAAACAAAATATGTTGATAATCTGCGCAAAAAATAAAAAAACACTTTATTGAGTGGAATACAATTTATGGCTATTAATCATTTACAAGTCAGTGTTACCATCATGCGACAAGCAGTTTATCATGATCAGTTTATTATTATTTTTTCTTTTTATTGCGTAACATTACAAAGTATTATTATAAAGAAACTTTGTCAGGGTTCTGTCATTTATATGCATTAAAATTCTGTCCAACATACAGTCGAGATGCCACTATTAGGAGTTTTTATTTCCCCTGTTTACTATTTCTCATCGACGCGGGCAGATAATTTTTACTTTGTCTATATTTCTAGCGTCTTTTCCTAAACATATATTCTAAATACTGTTAGAACGTACCTTTGTTGCATAATAGCCGATAGCTAGACTAGCAACCGTTCCAGTGATGTTATCCATTATTAAAACGATTGAAATCATTTTGCCAGACATACCAAACTTCCGTTCAATTGTCGTCATCGATGAATTAAGGCCGGTCTTCATCGCGCCCTGTGTCACCAGCGAATATATCAACAAACAGTATTTCATTGATTTGTTATGCAGCATGCCTTTAAGTAACGAATAAGAATAACAAGTATCAGTGGAATATAATGACGCCTGGATTCTGCGCTGGTCGAACTGTAGACTGCGATAAACGTGAAGACTAACGATAATTGATTAGAATCGGTACCCTGAAATTTACAATTTCTTTACCGTGATTAGACATTTAAACTCGCCACTACATTGCCATTCGGACATGCAAAAAGGAGTATGTATGGATGACGTCCAGAAAATTTAAGTCGGTCCAAAAAAATACTCATAAGCATCTTTAAACCTGGAAGATTCCAAAGAGCAGATAGACAGCAGTGAAATAAATCGGTTTGACAAATCGTTGTAACCAAGTAGGTCTCCATGAAAGCACGCCGCAGAGAAAGTCATTTGGGCTATCACATTCACCATGAGCCAAGCATTCTCTTTCTCGTAGGTCTCCCGGTGCTACCTTGAAGCTTCTTGATGCTGTCATGATTAAAGACTCGTTGTAACACACCTATTAAGAAGATCGCACCTGAAACAATATAGCAACAATAAATTATGTTAGAATATTAACATAAAGGCAATGTACTGCCTTGGCTTCAGTTTGCATATAGCTTGCTCGATCATTTCCATTCCATAAACCATTTTGTTGAAGACTGTTCTGTATTTCTGGTCCATGAATTTTTACTGTGTAGTACATGTGTCGCGTTTGAATGAGCTAAGCCACCAGTAGTGAGCAAGGGCGTAAAAATGCACAGACCTTATATGGATAATTGTGTACGTTTTCCTTCTTGAGTAGCAAGACATAGTAAGAATATGTATACCAATATTAGCTTAATTTGTATTTGTTCTGTCGCAAAATATTGCAACTTCTCGATAATCCCTAGTCAACACTAGTTCCAAAATGAGCTCTGCAGCAAAGTCGCTTAATGCCATGAACCCTGTTGTGTACAACATAGGAATGTGTGTGTAATTGAAGTCTGTTTGGCCTAATGGTTGATTAAATCAAACTCCCTGGAGACCTTTTTTATTGAAAGCTTGCAACTGCCACCACTGAATTGTGAGCCATTCCAAATACATAAAAAGTTGAGCAAACAAAAAGTGCCACCAGCAAGGTTGAAACGGACAACCACTGTATCATCGGGGCATGTACAAGATGATTGCGGAAACTTAGTGATAAAGGTGCAAAGGTGATCATGGTAGGAATTTAGTGTGGTAAGATGACCAAGAACAGAGCGAGTGCCGTATCCTTTTGCGCCAGCCCAGTGGAAACTTCAATCTTCTTCAAACTTCAACTTTGTACTATCGGGCAGACTTCTGACGGCACTCCACCTCGATGTATCGCATTTTAATAATGATAAAGTAATGAAAACTATGCTATGAAGAGTCAAAAATGTTGAAATACCACCAAGCTAAATAGAGCATTTCGTGTATTCAAGACACTAGCACGATTGAATATTTGAGTACAAAAAAAAGTTTGGGTCAAGGGTGCTCTAGGTAGTGCTTTTTTGGCACTAGTTTAATTTTAACCAAATGCAACCAAACGTATATTCCGACACGCACCGGCATACTTGTCTTTATGTTTTTTAATGGTTATATGTTTAAAAATCTGTAAGTGGAGATATATCTTACGTGCGGCCACCACGCTCGAAGTGTATAGACAAAGAAGGGTACTCTTTTGATTTCATCTGACCTAAAACGCTTCTTATGGTTTTTAGTTGGCATTTAAAATTTATGGAATAGAGACCCCGGAGAATGGCACTCTTCTGGGCACCTATACGGGTATTTGTTGCATAGATCAGGTGCGTTTGAACAAAAGTTGCCATCGTAGCGCAGCGATATCCAGATGAGGAGCTCGACCTTGCCGACATCAAAGTAGTAAAAGCAGCGGTTAGTTTGTACTTTTTTAAGGGTCTGTCATTCTTTTCGTGTGAAAAGCCTGCTTGGAGACCAACATAGCCTAAAATCCCTTTTAACACTCACCCACTCCGACCATGCATAATCACGAATCTACCATAGTCATTAAATTCAATTATACATAATCACGTAACTTCAGTCGACTTTCATAAATCCGTACCGTAACGTCCTGCCCTGTCGCAGAATAAACAATAAAAAATACCTCAATCGGAATTTCTTTCGATCGTCCTTCTGAAACAATCGTCCTGGTTACATCATATACAAACAGATCATGGATGAGGCCTTTAGGCAAGGCAAACACTGTGTGACCTGGAAGGTATCAGAGAATTTTTAACTAGGCCGTTTGTGCTAAGCAGGCCTATTCTACAAATTGTTATCAAATATTCATTAGGTTACCAAACTTACTATGTATTACGTGTAGTACAAAGTAGCAGAAAATGTATGTAGAGACGACACGAATGTAGACGAAGGGTACGAGCATTGACGAGTCTTTTTTGACATGGTGCAAATTTTGAATTTCCCTTCGACGTCCTTATGTGTATCACCATCGTCAGAAAGGAGTTGCGAGAGGCGCTGAGCCGAGCGGCAAATGTGGAAGACCTTGATGGTGAAGGTAGCAGGGCCACCAGGTTCGGGTGCAAAAATCCTACAGATAGTTTTTACGATCAGGGTTGTGTCTCGTTACATTACCTCTTGTCCTGCTGTTGCATGTGTCCGCGACTATTCTGAATCATTTATTATTTTCGTTTGAAGGCGGGTGTATGTTTTTTGTATTTAGTTTGGCTATGATTGTCGTCGTTGCTTTTATATCGCCTCTTTGGGTTCTACTACTGCGTTTTCAGAAAAATTAGTAGGTCAATTCATAAATACATTGTGGTTTTTTCCGTCGTGCGACATTTATGCTTAGTTGAACAGGTACAGGCCGGATGTATGAACCCACAAGTACAGACGAAGTTTGACTCCTAATAGACTCTTTGAATCGAGGCAACCTGACTCATGGAAAAAATTTTTTTAAATGTTCGCGCTTTTTTCTCTTATTGGGTATACGATAATTGTAGGTCTTTGCGGAAAGGCTGAACTAGAGAAACAATTTCATACATATAATTTGAGCAATGTATGAGTACATGGAATTGCAACCGAATAGAATAAAATAAAGCCCTTTATGGACGACATAGTAAAAAAGCCCGGCAGCGTGTGCCCATAAATCATGTGAGAATAATTTTTAAATACGTCTAGCAAATATAGCGTTTTCCTATATTTGCATGTGAGACTCGCAAGACGTACAAAGTAAGCGAAAACAGTATAAGTCGATTCTAAAAAATTAGAAACTACAGACTTTTATTTCGTGTAGGTACGGCCGGACGTTGAGCACCAGCAGCAGTAGCAATCGTTACATCTCACAAGCTATAGTGTATCGCAACAGTAACAGTCGTTACATCTCATGAGCGATAATATGTTGTTCGCCAGCATTTCATTCTAAACGATTGAAGTTGACTACACTACTTTTGATCACCTGCCTTCTCAAGCACTAACTATCGTTCTTCTTGCACACAGACTGAGCGCTCCTGACGGCGAAGCGAGTGAACGTTACTCAATTAGATAGGGCCATTCAAACTTGTTCGCTCCGGCTCTCGATCATTATCTCACCTCAATAATTTTCTAATAATTTTATTATCAGTAAAACTTCTGGTTTCATTTTTCAGACCACATGTCTGTATAGATATTGAAAGGTTTCGGCTGTTCAAACAGAATTAACAGATATCTTAACTTATGTTAAAGAACAAAAACAACAATATTTTCTAACGGCACAGCCTATAGGAGTTCTACCTACCAATGAATGCCATTCATTGCATTAACTGTTCATCAGTCACAAAATCAGATTTTGTCGATCTGAGCGTGCTAAACCTCTCATGTTCTATTTCTTCACTTCCCTCAACCAGCTGCAAACTCGTTTAACCAGTCATCAATATAGTATACGTTTTATTATCGTACGCTTTAGTAGAATATTTTATTTTAACGATATACATTAGTGTAACTGATATCAATCGACATTACGGAGACTCTTGTGTCGGATGACACAAACAGTTATTAGCGTGGCCACACGTTCTATTCTTTTCAACAATCGTATGTTGTAGTTTTGAGAATGCTTTGGCTGTGACTATTCGTTTTCCCTTGATAGCCGCTTCCTCGATGCTGCCTATCACCAGCACAATTATTGCTACGTTAGGCGGTTGTATGAAATCGCAGCATGACAATGGGGGTTTCCATCCAATGGACAAGCGGTGACTACGCGAGATAATAGAATAAACCGATAGAGAGCAAGCGACTCTCAGGGCCACTTGGAGATTGAGAACGATCACTCTATTTCTAGATCGCGGTTTGGCTTTAAGTGTCACTTGTGTCCTTTAAGTGTATGAAGGCTTCCTATTTCGTGGATGACCAGATTACAAGCGGCTAAAGGAAGTTTGCCAATGAGACCTTGATCGCCAATTACATATGCTTTGCAATCGACATTTTTTTCTTGTTTCGGTTTTGTTGTTTCGTAGCAGTAATACTAGCGGGTAAATTCATGCAACTAATATTGATTCCTGTATAGCCCATTTATCCGTTTGGGAAGAGACTCCAAAAGAAACATTATGATAAGGCGACTGATTATCACGTAAGTGTATTGAGAGCCAAAACAAAAATAAATCATATTTGTGCTTGGCATGTTTCGCGTTCATTTTAAAGGGGTAATGGATCACAGATGAATTCAAGTATCTAAAGCAACTCAATTATTGTTGTATTTACAGTTCGCAAACAGTAACTTTTTGGAAAGTTGCCCCCGGTAATCTGTGCGGCTATGAAGACGTGCACCATTCTAACGATTATTATAGCGCTGTGATGATGCACTAATCGCACATTCGTATCCTACTAACAGGATTGATATGATCCGGAATGACTGATAGAATTTTAAACGTATTTCCGTGCAGTTAAGCTTGCTCGTAGATGCGAGAAGCAGTTCCAGCTTAAAATTGCGAGAGTTTCAAAAATTTAAGTTCAAGCCTTCGGAAAAGCATCCTCAGATTAAAAAGAAAGTTAGCATTCTGACAAATGAAAAATCCAAACTGGCTTTGAAAAATGTTTTTGGTAATGTTCTACTGTGATTGCAGTTATACAATCCCCTAGTACTTGCCTTCACATCAGGCATACATACCCTTTGACTATAATGTGCATTAGTTTCGAACCTATTAAACATTGCGGGTAGTTAATATCGGGTCAAATATCGAATTAACAATTTATTCTACTGCTATAATTTATTTTTATTTCTCTTTACTATTAATAGATGGACTGCGCATCTCTGTTTTGCCCGTGCTAGTTTTTTTTTATAGTAATTTTAATATAGTGATGTAGTGGTATTATAATGAGTTTTTTTTACTAGATGACCAATAAACTGACCATCATTACCAGAAAGTTCATGTTGGCTTCTTGCTGATGGACAGATAGCAGATATTGAGACTTCCAAAACATAAAACGACGCAAAACCCAAAAAGGAAAACAAATACGTTTGCCAACTAATATGATTGTAACAAGCTACTAGTGTAACAATATTTACACGTTCTTCATGAACATGATGCAATAATATACTAACAACTGTTAAATATTATAAAATATAATACTGATGTCATGTTAATACTAATGATATGTATTTGTTAAAACAAGTATTTGAACTGATATAAATAATATTATTAAGTTAGCAAACTTAATGTCAGTTAGCAACTATAGTAATACGGGTACTATAGAGGGCTACTAGCTAAATCTAGAGGCATGTCTTCAAAACGATACACCACTACCTGAAGATAATCCTAAACAAGCGGCACAAAATCTGTCTATGATAAAAAAAATTGTTTCTTATGTGAGATGTGCACGATGGGTATAGCGTATTCGCATGTCCATAAAAAAGTCCCGTAGTAATTCGTCAGCAGGAGCGTTCTGGTTGTCGAACTGCAAGGGCTTTCAGGTTTAAACGATCTGATTAGCATAGTGTCGACGGATCCTATGCTAGATGGTGATTGGATAAAAGCGGCTCAACAGCAATACTTTGTCAGACAATCCTCGAATGAACTCTTTCTCTTTGAGAGGCTTCAAGACTCTGGAAACGGGAAACGGCTTAAACCGGTATAAACGCAACCCACGTGGCCAACGTGAACGGTTGACGATGGACGCAAAAAATGTGTCCGGTCCTAAAGATTGCTCGGGCGACTTCAATCCACCGCTAGCTCTTTTGATCCAACCACGACCAAAGGACGGAACCGCCGCTTTGCAGAGGTTGTATAGGGTTCTTACCGCACACTATGTAATTATGTACTGCAACCACAAGTGAAACATTGAAAGAATAAAACTTTATTTACATTTACTTGCGTAGGTGTATAAAGCGTGTATGCATATTCAACTTCATAGTAACTACGTCGGAATGAAACGAGGCAGTCTTCGAGCTTCGGGAGAGACTGTTGACGCGTTTCCTTGTAGCACATACACTATTCGACAAGTTCGATCAGCAGCCTTTGAAATTCATAAAAAGACCCACGGATATCGCAAAGAATGTCTCTTATGTTTGTTGAAATAATAATTCCATAGTATGTTACCCTTGGAAAGGTGGTAGGTCAGGTAATTAGACCATGTAACAAGTTAAAAAATGTTTAGGCAAATCACCGCCTGGTTTGAGCTCGACTTACAGATGCTTCCAAATGCAAGTCTGCAATGTACTTGTCACCTGCAAAAGGCGTACTGCTTGGACCCTTTTCTTATAAAAAAAAGCGCATCTTAAGAATGCATTTTAAGTACTAAAGGTTTGGTGTCGTATAGTCTGGTGCTATTATCATTTAATTGTGTATATATCAAAGTCATAGCAACTTTAGTGGAATCCTCAAAATTTGAAATTATTTTCAAATTATTTTACATGTTCAAAGGTTAAGCCCACACCATTTACGTGCGGCTCCTTAAAATACTATCAAATATACATTTAAACGACTCTTCTCGATTTCGGATGGGATAAATATGCTTCGCTAGTAAGATAATCCTTGGGAATACACAATTTCCTTGATTATTAGCTTCTCTTGTGATCCCCTTTGACTGAAATATGTGGATGGACGCTATTAAGGGCTAACCTATCTGTTGACATCTCATCGTAGCCTGCATAGACCTTCACGCTCTATAAATGACGGTACAATTCTGATATGCACAAAGAGGATGAACGAAGATGAACCAAGCAGTCCCCACTTTCAAATAGCGAGGATACATATGGGAATAAAGATTAAATGGCATGGAAAAGTGAGAGATGCAGCGAGGCAAATAGAATACAATGTGGTCTAGTGGACGCAAAATTAGGGAAATTAAGATTGAAGTTAACAGAACTGTTAAGGACAACTAGCGATCAGCTTTCGTGAAAATGATCAGTTTCAAAAATATTCAAACAACAGAGCGAAACCAAAGCATGCCGGCCCATGTGGTAACCTTTGGAATTATATGACAGCTAGTGTTCGCGCAGGCAGAGCAAGCACTAAGGTTGTAAGTTCAAAGTAATTTACACCAGACTCTGCGTTATTTCCAATATGTCAAGAAGAGAAATACCCGGCCGTACTTATCAAATATGCAGTATTCTATAGACGAATATTACCTATCGTGGGTAAGCTTCATGGAAATACCTATTCCCTCGCGAGAAACTCTGTGGAAATGAACGCTTTAACATATTTATTCCATATAATTATTCCATAGCGTACATTCAAGGAAGAGCGGTAGGTTGGGTAATTACACCGTGTAATAAATTCAATTAATAATAATAAAATAGATACTATTTCAGAGGGGTTTACTTAAATAAGTGCACTATTGGCTAATAATACATCAATATCTAGTAAGCTGTTTTTTCAAAAAAAAGTGTTTTTTTATTATCGTACAAAAAATAGACTACCCAATTTTACGAAACATATTTTTATTCGAGAGGAAAAGGCATTAAACCTACAATTCCAAGCAGCTTAGACACTGGACTACTTGGTATGCTAGTTATGAGAACTAGTTAAACGCACATTATCAGGAGAGCTCTACAGGCGAAAGCTAATAATTGATCTTTCAGAAAAATTTTTCAACCACAGTACTTACTATCTACCCTTGGAAGCACCAAACATGGACAAAGGCACCTAGGCAGTATTCGTGTTGTGTGTTTATTGTGCGCGATGCTTCTTGGGAAGGTACCATTTCAGAAGATGCATTTACAGTAACAAACGCGTGGAAACACCTGCAAAAGCATCTCTGAAACGAGACCTAATGCTTTTTTCTCAATCAGTCATCTACGGCAGGTCGGTGCTATGGAACTAGAACATATTGAGACTTTGTAGTATTCACTTAACTATTCACAACACTATTCGCACTGTTCCACCGCACAGAATAGCAATATAAGTTAAATTTTCTCGAATCTCTGTTCGCCGTAACTGCCAGCCAACGCGGCTGTAAACGTGTCTCACAAGGACTTACTGTACAAAAAAATTTCAGCCAAGTCGCTACGTTACGAAAATACTTTTATAGTGGAATAAATTACCGCATAGCACGAAAACGCCTAGAGTTTGTGCATTGCCCAAAAACAAATGGAAGAATAAACACATTGCTCTTTAACACCCTCTTGCGTCTACGAAAAGACGTTAAAATGTATTGCACACTCTGGGGTACGTAAAAGTATGTGCGCAACCTTCATTTACGCAAGAAGCTTGCTAACGCTCCGTAGATGCAACTGAGTCATGAAAAGGTTAGCGCGATCAACTTTTTATCACAGAGTTGCACAACATGCGGAAAGACAGTGGCTTCTGTTTAAACCTAGTGCATGCCAGCAAGTAGTCACACCGAACAGAGGATATGCCAGAAAACACGAGCGTCGCTTTATGAACCCATTGGGAAGCTTCTAGGAGTGCTGTGCTAAATCTCGTGCCGGAAAACTTCATACGCCCCTGCACTGACGCTCCTGCCCCACGGATTTAATGTCGCTCTACTTTAACGCCTCTCCGCTTTACTTTGACAGCACCTTCACTATCTGCGCTTGACGTGGCAAAAGATTCAATCACAGAGGAATTAACGATTTTAGATCTACGTGCGAGAGGATGATACAGGATAATCACTAGATTAACGCAGCTTTTAATTAAAATCACTTTAGTAAGAGACGCATGATCAAGGCGACGAGCAAATGGCAGTAATGTAGTATGATCTGAGCTTTCAGTTTTTGAGCCTGTGCGGGCTTGTTTTTGAATTGCAGAACATAAAAGGGCGCATTTTAGGGTAACTGAAACGGGCATATGTAATGATAGACTATAGGGAAAGTAACGCTTTCTGTGACTGATCCTACGTAAAAAGTAGTTTAGTGAATCCGCAGTTTGCGTAGAAATTCAGATCTGCCTTCGCATTAATAAGAATGATTCTATACAATGAAAAAATAAAAGCGCGAATTTTCGAACACCGCCCTCCATTACTACTTCCAGACCTACTCCTACGCTAGACCACTACTCCTAATAGCACGAAGCAGTCTATTAAACCTGTGCTTTTCCCAGATAATGCCTAAAACTAATGAGGAGCAAAAATGCCACTATGTGAAAATATGGAGCGTCATTTATGGAAATCGCCGGTGACGTCAACTTCAGTTCCAAAAGCTTTTCACACTTTTAGTTCCTCATCCATGACTAGATAGATGTTCTGACTTAACGATGCTCCAATATCCCCATCATTGGACATATCTTGGATTTACTATATCCATTTCACTACTCTTCGGTCTTGTCTAATCGGTTGACAAAATTGCTTTCTCTTAACACACCTTACGATTACCTTGCACTCTCCTTTTACATTCAGCCAATATTCTCATTTACATTTGTTGTACCAGAACAGCTACCATTATTGCTTGCTCAGGACTTGGTCGTCATGGGGTTCCTATACACTTTTATTATATACACAGTGAGTGACCTTCTATGCAAGCTTGCTTGGCTCAAGCATTTCCGTGCGTGCTTAGGTTCAACGCACGTGCCCAACAGCGTTAAGCCATCAGCTTCTGCTAGATTAGTTTAATCATTCTTGCTTTTACTGTTAATGCCTACGAAGCACAAGTTTCTGACTTCTGAGCAGCAACTCGTCCAAATGACCTGTTCTTTATCGCACCAATTAGTATCAGGGCAAAATTGTGTGCCTGTACGACGTTATTTTGTGAAATTCTGGCTTGCCGGTAAACTGTTTGCATCCCACAATTGCGAGGCATATGTTCGACTCAGTGTATGATAAGGAGAGCCTGAATTGGTATGTTAGTGAATGTTCCACCATAAAATTGTCAAACCCTGGACTCTCCGTTCGCTTATATGGCCCATATATTGTTTCTATATGTATACTTAATTGGTTAGGTTAGACGGATATTTTCGAGCAAATTTTGATGCAACTATCGCGAAATGGCCATCAGCAAATCGTAAGTGGACAAATATCGACGTAAATGACGTTTGGATTCTTCAAAACGGTACCAAATTTTACACGCCACTTCAATGATAGCACCATTAAAATAAAGTTTTTTGGTTGCATAATATATCTTAGATTTTCGCTTATCGCTGAGGTTTTGCATTGTTTTCTTTTTTACGCGGTTTCTTAAGAACGAGGTGTACTGGAGCCGCATTATAGCGCACTTCTACTAAATTATTCCTGAACTATGATGAATTTGGTACAAAGAAATAACTGGATGAACAATAACAACATTCCGAAAAAATCTGAAACAGATCAATAAAATTTCAAACAAATTTTAATTACTTCAGATTTGCTATAAAAGTGAAGTATTTCTAAATTATTGTCTAGCCTGGGTGTAAATCAACATAATGCTTGTGGGAACGGTTAAGTATATGTGATCCCACATCGGTAGGATTGAAGTATTCTTCTGCCTTTGGCATCTTCATGTTGGCTACGCAAATTATTGAAGAGCGCCATGCGTATCACACACTTTTGACTTGAACATTCGTTGTTCGCTTTGAATGATCTGTGTATGTGGAAGATGTGTTTCTTTGCTTGACATTTCATCCCGACGATTCGTTATAGTGAGTTGCACGAACATTAGCGCACAGCTCCAAACAAAACCAGGTATATAAAGCTCATCACGATTTCGGTTACGACTATCAGTTTGGAAACAGCTAAACGTTAAAGAAAGTGCAACCGGTATTCTGAAGTTTTTATCAGTTAAAACACTCAACTACATTAACATTTGTGTGAAACATAAAATTTTTTGACAATGTAACCCACTTACATAGTGACTTCAACAAAAACTTAAATAATTGCTTAATGTGTATTATGCGACGCATCTAGAGCTTGGTGGGAAATGATACGTAAAAACAAATCTCGACATCGTGTGGTTCATTTGCTTGTGCTGTTTATTTTTAACTACGAAGTTACACAATTAAGATGATCACACTCGGCTTATTGTCACAGCTGATAATCAAAAGCTCACCTAGACGAATTAAGTTGGTCGATTAATGGAGATGCACCACATATGATGTTTGACATATACACGCAGGTCACGTATAAAAACCTCACAGAGTTAATAACTAGCATCAGACATGCTACTCATCCGTCTAGTGACGTCTAGTGACGGGTGTGCCGCCATGCAATTCTTCTTATTCATCGAGTTGCTAAACATTTCCCATTGGAAATGTTTAGCAATCGATAAACAATGGCTGGTCGCTCCACCTATTTCGTAATAACGAGTATGGTGACTGCTCCTACGAAACTCATTTGCAATGGCCATCTTCCCTCCTGCACCCACTTGTGGCCGGTAGAAAGTTCAATAGTACTGCAGGCAGAACAACTGTATTGTGACGATGAGATATTTTCGCAACAACGCCCCCACTCTCAAGGAAGGCGACAGTTATTGCGTTCACTTTAGTAGAAAAAAATGGTCGGTGGTATCTGTAAAAAGAAACGGGATGCGAACTAGTACTGGTTGCAATACGAGTTAAACACAAGTGCTTGAAATTTTCTTTTCAAATTTTAGAATTAGATCTAATCATATATATTTGCAGACGAACGATCTCGTGATTCTTCGTTGATTTGAAAGTGACTCTTAAGAAATTATGCAAGCTTTTTTGCTAAATTGAGCTGTCTGTTGTTCGGATTCGTTATAAAATAATGATGTAGGTGGTCTATATATTTCGAGTATTTATGATTCACAATTATCTATAATCTTACATCTTTAAGCATCGATATGTTGATTGAGCGTTAGTTTTTACCATAGTAATGTGATGCACAAGGAATATACTTTAAAAAGGGTTGTGCTGTTAAGTAATATCACATTTGTTGAGCAGAAGTGGCCTGGTTCTTAGAATAGCTTAGTTATAGCGCACCTGTATTAACATGCGTACCTTGGCATGGGCATAATCTACAGCTTCCGATACGTCGTTTCAATCCAATAGGTCCTTTGTGCCTGCTTTTTGTCTCAGTGCTATGATTTTATGGCAAATAAATCAATATGGCATGAAAAGATAAGTTTATAAGGAATCAATTCCAATATAAAACATTTTGCTGTTCTAATTCTACGTTTCCGTTTTTGACTATTTTGACACGAGATATTCGAAAATATTCCTGAATTGACATGCATGATCGTGCTTGAGCGAGACAGGAAACCGAGCAATTAGATGAACGTTAAAAGATACAAGCATTTTTGACAAGCATAATAAAAATAATTACTGTTTTCTATTACAAATTACGTGTCAGTTACTGTTTTACACTAAAATTACCACAGGAATAATCATTTCCATGATCATATATTTACAATCGTAGTACAGTCGTTTGCCCCTAGCGCTGGCTATAAACCAACCGTACGGCTAGTTTTCTTTTAGCCTCACTGATCTTGTATCATTGCTGTTCTTCAGTAGCGCCGCTGTGCGTTGCCCCGTAGTCTATTACTACATGCCCTTCATAGCTTTAACCACTTTATTCGTCGACGTTTAGCGTTAACATTCCTGCCAGATCAGAGTGCGGTTCTGTGGTTTTGTCCTGTAGTTAACGATTAAACCCGAAGCAGACGGGTTTGCATGCGTGATTCTATCAGGCCCATACTGTCTGATACCTTAACTGTAGAAATTCGTAGTGTTCTTCTTCTTTTCATTCCCGTCTGCCACTTTTGTGCGTTTGCAACTTTAACATACGCCTTCACTCGGCAGTAATCACAGACCACACTCAAATGTAACTTTTGCCACGGCATCTCTGGCCCAACAAATTGGGGCTCCAAACAGACTTAGACCGATTTTGTTGAAATATATCTGAATGTCAAAGAGACAATGAAAAATTAAAAAAAAATAATGAGCCACAAGTAAACTGGATGCTCATTGAAAATGTTCGCAATTAACGGAACATCATTAAATTATTCTTTGTCTCCAGCCATTGCCAGTACATTTGTTATGTTCGCACATTACTCATAAAATAGTTGTGCTAAATATATCATGGATGTTGTTAAAAAAAGGTATGTGCAGCTTGATCTCATTTGTACTTAGAGAATACTCGTACCTTACTGACGCGCACTCCTCAAGGTACGAAATTGGAAGTATCATTATTTCAATAGCACTACACAGGATCTTCGATAGTGTAAACAGAGCCTACGCCAGTCCATGGATTTTCATTTACCACCAGCATTTCACAATCAGGTATTCTCAGGGTTAGCGGATTTAGCTTCTTTACTGTTGATAAGCCATACAAGTGTAACACAAGTGAGCTATATAAGCGGAAAAAAGGGAAACAGTAGGTGGCGAGCCTGAACTTTCGCTGGTTTCCGGCTTCCACCCGTTGACAAACAAAGTCGCCAAATGTCTCGTTATAAAACGACAACAAGCCATGGGTGTGACTAGGGCCTACAGTGCGTCTCGCCTTCACGTAAAGTGAGGAAAGCGTGATCCACTCTTGTGATCTTCCGTGGTGCTGGCCCACCGAGCGTCTTTCATATGCCTGCCTATTGTCACGTTATGTAGGCTTAGAGTTACATAATATATAATTGACGATAAAAACTTGGCAAGATCTTGATATTAAGAGCTATTTAGAGAAGGGGTTGCGAAAAGTATTGAACAACTCGTAAAAATATTGGGTAAGACAGGTCGTTGACGAATTTAACGATGTTCTTGGGTGCTTTTCTATTTCGTATACTATTTTATTCTGTTGTGTCTTTGGAGGCTAATATTTGTGGTTGAATTCGACGCCCTAAGTTTAGCTGTATTCAAGCATCATGTCATATTGCGACGCTGTCCTTTATCCACTCTGATCCTTCTAAAAGAATAAAGCGTGCCGTAACAGTAAGCACGTTCGCAAGCCACGTTATCGGCGACACCTTCACAGATACGTGCCGCTGCAGAGTATAACAGTTGATTTAGCAAACATCTGAAGTCTATGGAGCATTTTTATCAAACCACATTCTTGAACCTAGTAATCGTTCTAAAGACAGTTCATCGTCTGTCTTTCGTTGTCGTGCGTCAAGAACTTGCCAAGGGCGTGAGCCTTATCGGTAAACCACAGATTAAGTACTATCCGCCAATTTAATAAAAATGTGCATCAAGCGAGATGTGCTCTGTGCAAATATTTAAAATAGGTGACACTTGTGTATCTTACAATGAAATTTCAAAAGAAATCTTTGAATAAGACAGATATCGAATAAATCCAATTACTTATAACCATTTACATATTTTCGCATGTCTTTGATATGCGCGTATCGCATCAGAATACCTTTTTTTAAACACGTAAGTTGAATATGACGGGACGATCAACCACATTTAAAACTTACGCAGACGTAGAAGGTAATGCTTAATAAGCCATGCCAGAGCTCTAAAACGTCCCCGAATTTTTCTGAGTTTTCTGAATAGATTCTGGCTTTTCGGTACTGGTTTCACTTGGACTAGCGTCTCAATGCTAACCCGTCTAGAGTTGCAAACGGCAGATCGCATTTAGGGCCATGGCCATTTCTAAAAAGCAATTTGTATGGATAAGATATAATGTGATTATTGTAAATCTAAGTAGGTAAAATGGATTCTACTTATCAAACCAGCCAATACAGACTCCTCATCGACCTTGGTTGAAACCCAAGGTTACTAGCCGCAGCCCTCGTATGGGCCAAGGCAGGGCGGCCAGCCTTTAGAGCTGACTACCTTACACCTTGCCGTACCGCCTGCTGGAAACGAGTTTCTTTTGGAGGAGTCTATCTAAATCTGCTTTAGTTTAAATATCTATACGCTACCTTAATCGAACATGGGCTGGTCATGCCAGTTACTCGTAGTATATTAAGTAACTAAAACAAACGTATCGTTCAATTAATTTATATACGCCCACCCAATTGCGAGTAATTATATCAGTATTTTTGAACTTGGTTTGTTAACAATAACGCGAAATTGATACCTATCATGTTATCGGGTGATAACTTACTTTTACTTTCGTATAATTTTACGAATTTTCATCCAGAACCGGTAAAGCTTCAAGATAATGATTTTATGGAAACTAAATTTGAATGATGATGATCACATTACTGACACATCCTCAATGTACAAAATAGGTATGTATATTAACCTGTTCATCGTCAAAACTTATGTCGTATTTTGCTACCAGTTAAAGTTTCATCAACATAACGCTTCAACGTGCTACTAGCGTTGTTGAGACATTGATTAATTTACCCTGACAAAACTATGCTTTAATTTAGTTTCTAAAGTGGCAAATAAAAGTGAATAACTTCAAATTAACACACGTTACACACTTAAAAACATATAAGGTAAAGCAATTAATTATTAATGAAAAAGAAGAATATGGCTTTTTGCCATTTGGCTCATAATTCCGGTAAGAACACATTTTGAGCCACAGCCGACACTAGCAGAACAGTATAAAAATTAAAAGGATTCTTAATAAAAGACTATTATTATCGTTGTTGAGGCTCTTAACTGTAGCGGTGTTTCTCTTCCCTTCGTTGCATGCTAATATCCTTCCGGCAGCGTTTTCTCTCCCTTATGCCGTCTTCCGCATGAACGATAACATTTAAATGTCACCTACCGTTTGAATCGGTTCCAGAGTTCGAATCGAATGTCCAAGAAAGGGTAAACACCAAACGATGACACAGGACAATGCTCGTTGACTGCCTCGCTCATAACTGAAGCTAAGCTTCTTGTGTCGTCGGTGCATCTGCACCAGTACACGACAACAATATGGCATTCCCCACCCATCCACCAACCACGTAATGTCGCCTTCGTATGTTTTACCAGCGAGACATTTGTTACGCCCATAAACTTACAGTGACGAGAGAACGCAGTGAAGAGGCGCTTCCCATGAACGCCCTGGAGAAATGCCACCCTGGCATGTCACACGTTAGCCGACAACGCAAACACACCCATAAAATACTAATACATTTGAAAAGTAGCATCGCCAATAACAACAACAACAACGATTGATACCACGCGACAACTGAGCAACAATGATATAGCAAACGACAATTGCTAAGAGTTGAAAAAGAAGGAGAATTCATCCTGGGCGCTGTCCAGAATTGTCACGCTCCGACCACGCGAAAGATGTCTAGGTATCTCACTGACATCTCGCAGAAGCTCAACAAATGCTCTGTTGCGGTCTTCGTGCAGATATCTTGTTATGATATTCACTCTCGCTTCAGATCGCTATAAAGTCTTTGGCCGAAAGGGTCCGACCGCTCAGTCGGTGTGCCGTTATCACGTGCGACATAGTGCGAATATCGCTTTTTTGTTGTTGAGGTTAATATTACTTGTGGGTCACCCTCGTGGGCACCGCGATGGTCTCGACTTCACGCGTCTTCATCAGTGCGCTGTTTGCATCTTACGTCGTAACACATCATAAACAGAACTCGGTTTCAGGTGCTTCAAATCGCCGCTCAAATACGAACAGTAACAACAGTCGCAATCATCGAAACAACAATAATGCTTCGACATCGTCCTCGATGAGCTACTTCTTCATTCAGCCAACAAGCGATAAAGCGACCTCATCTTCCCTAAAAGCCTCGAAGGTTGTCAGAAGCAAGCAGATCAGACAGAGCAAAAAGGTTAAACGGATGAAGCTTCGCCCGGATGCCTCATACCAAAACGACGATGAGCACGATCGCTACCAACATTATAATAGCCAATCCTTAGTAAGTAATGGCCGAGGTGGGAGCAAGCGCCAACATCATTTTAGTGCAGCCAGCCTTCAAGATTTCAGCTATCCGCATGAAGCTAGCGGACTTCGTCACTATGTGATAC
Organism: Tropilaelaps mercedesae; assembly: GCA_002081605.1. NCBI lineage: Eukaryota > Metazoa > Arthropoda > Arachnida > Mesostigmata > Laelapidae > Tropilaelaps > Tropilaelaps mercedesae. Next base: position 20,379 of record MNPL01009046.1, on the reverse strand, counting down.
CACTCAAACCATCCTATCACCATCGACCCCACCGATATGCACCTGAATACCATTCGGCGACGGATGAGAATTATTTGCCCTACAAAAATCATCACTATGGATCGCCGCATGATAGCTACCATGCACATGAAGCTTATCGATACGGAAATCACGACCAAAGATATTACGGGCATCAACAGCAGCCAAACGTGATTGTTAAAAAACCACCTCGACGTCGTAAAGGTTTTACCCATCATTTCGACTTCTTTGGTACTGAGGATCCCTGGGCGTTGTTTGGTATCGTGGCTTGCATTATGCTGGCATTACCCCTTGTCAAAGCTGTCATTACCCTACCAATGGCAAATGTACTTAACAATCTTAGTAGGCTTGCGTATCTCTCCTATCTAAATCGTAACGGTACGAGGGTGTTTGGGCTACGCTCGCTCGACAAAATCAACCAGGATGAAACCCTGAGCGATAATATCCAGGATAACACTGGTGCTGCGCAGCTGGATTTGATGCAGTTCGTCGAGACACTAAAAGAAGCTGCTAGAGAAGCAATTTTCAATCAATGGTGACCATTAGCTATGAGCTGAACAATACTACTAAGTAGCACGTGGTTACTCGTCCTTGTTGTTTCGTTAAAATCGACGAGTCGTTGGATGCTCCTCATGATTGAGATGATGCAGCAAGTTTGATACTGCTCTGTACGACCCGAATAGTCTGTACATATTGGACTTGGAGCGTGTATAAGTTGGGTTTTTGTCAACCCGCCTGCGTCTCCCATTAGTAGCAAAACAAAAGACAGGTATTAACGAGTAAGGGAAGTGGTCAACATTATGCTTTTTTAAATCGTTAGGTTTTGCGAACAATCTTCCTGATAAAAGAGAAGCACGCTTAGGTATTAACCAATTGAAACTCCATACCTGCTTTGCTAGTGTAGGCAGTATACGACAATATATATTCAGTAATTAAAATAACCTTGGGTAGTATACACGATAGTCAGGTGATGTCAGGTAACTGAAGGCTAACGACGAACACAATATAGTTTCGTGTGATTTGAGAAATGGCAAAATAGCGAAAATGTTTCTTCACTCCGTTACGGTATGTTTTGTCTCCTCTTAGAGCCATGTGCTTAATGGAACACGCAAGCCGATTCGTTAACTCTTCAAGCAGTCTATATTAACCAGTTTCTCTTTTCATTGGAAATGCTTAAGGCTCTTAATGTATTCAGAAAATTTAGTCTGTGGATTGCTGTATTAAATCTTGCTGCATACACGGTGAAGCCACCTAAACTATATTACTCGCTCAACCTCCCTCAGTATCATGCCTGTAGGTTTGCGTAATTTCCGCCGTGAAAGGCTTAGTTTTCATGGATTCGAGACTAGGCTAGACTCAACTTCCTATGGCAGAAAAAGTCGCATGCAGCTAGAGGGTAATCGCCATTTAAGCGCATGACAGAACAGTTCACCCAGTGTTGGGGTTTTATTAACACCAATTGCTGACTTGAACTATTTGCGTTCATTGATATTATTTAATTGCTTATTGCACAGTTGAATGTATTTCAGAATATCTCACATATATTTAAGTTTGGCACTTGAGTTAGTCTGAGCTATACTTGTGTACAAGGAAATCGCGTTACAAAATTCAGCGGCGATCTTACAAGAATTTTAGATGTTAGGTTCATCTAATCACTGACAAGAGTTGTTGAAAATTAGTGATTAAGAACTGAAATATGGTCCATCTTTATAGCGGAATTCAATGATAACTGCGTATAGCCACAGTTTGTACAATTTACAAGTTCCCTCATTGCTGTATTGGGCGCTCTTAATTTTTCTAGTGTAAGAAGAAGCTTAAAAGAGTGATTGTCTACATTTCCAGACCGTTAAATCTATTCCATACCTACTTTAATGTTTCCGCAAAGAAACATTAATGAAAACCAATTAATCATGCTGAATTACAATTTGAATTCTAACAAGGCCAAACATATCTTGAAACTGGGCTGTTTTATAACTCTGATGCAAAACTTTACCTATATAAAATATGAAGTAAGCTAAAAAAGACGATGCGTACACTTGTGGCTTTTTTATACTCTCATAATGTTCACATGCTTTGCTGTGGCGATGTTACAGTAAAGTTTTTTAAATTTCAAAATTTTTTAAAAGAAACCATGAACTATTTAAGAAATTATTGGCGCTAAACGAAATGTATAAATACAAAAAAGGGCTTTCTAATGGGCTATGTGGCGGTCGCTTCAAGCTGCACGTTATCATTGCTGCCGACAAATGTCTTTTTTAGGAGTATTCAATAGTTAATGTACAATAACAGGTAAATTCATACTTTTCGGTTCAGCATGTGCAGTTTCAGAAAGCAGAATAAAAAGGGTGCGTTGTAAATCGTCCGTAAAAAATAAAATGTAGTCAGTCCATTTTTATAAGCTTCTTTGCGCAGCTATCTGCGCAGTCCAGTAGTCCACTGATAGTTAAATTTAATTTCGTACTTCATTCTCTGTTCTTAAAGCGCTTCAAAAAAAAACGTAAATACTTTTTTATACCGGTGGTAGACCAACCCGATTCTATGATATTGGCTCAAACTTCAGTTCGCGCGATAGTACACATTAGACATCTTCAGATCTGAGTGAAAGAAAAGTTCGCAGTCCTGGGAAATAATTGACTGCAAATCTTAGAGCAACGGATGCAAGAATTCGCCACTTATGAAACAATTCCGTAAAAATTAATCTTGTTTTTTTTAATTAAGTGACTAAATATATTGAAAAAAGCTATGCTTTTATTTATATAGGGCCTCCATAAAAATGCGATATGTTTTGACAAAGGTATTATTTGCTGTGGCACGCACTATAATTAGCATGTAAAGTACATCATTTTATCTCTGAGAACTCTTAGAGCTATCCTTGCCGCTCGCAAAAAAGGTATATTTTAGCGGGCAGATTCCCGATGTTCTCCAGGTATCCCGATTTTGAAGCTACTGATACTGCAGTAGTTTCAAAATTGTTTTTCTTCTTCATCTATGCCAACGTACTTCTTTTTTTTACAAAGTTGTTCTTTACTAGTTCTTCTCGAAAATCACTTTTAACACCAAAAAGTAGTTCTGGGGAGTTTAATTTGCGGTGGCGCAGTTGTATTGAATGGGGATGTTTCCCATCTGACGTACTGGTTGCACAAGCCGAGTTACTGCTTATATTTTATATCAGCGGTCATCACTCTAAAGCCTTTTATTACCTGCAAAAAAGCTACCCGAGAACACGTAATTTGTGAAGTTGTGGGCTTAAAATAAAAATTTGATTTTTTATATGGATTCAAAAAGAGGTCTTGCATCAAGGTCGTTAGTCTTTTGCTTCAGGCTGCTGGACTCAGAAGAAGCCATGTGGTAACGCTGGCACCCAATATGATCATTCAATTTAATTTAATAATAATAATAGTATTTCTTTGTTATTTTTACCTAGTGTATCAACTACTTCTGCTTTGGCTAGCTATACATGCACACTAATGTAAGATTTTCATTTTATATCAACCTCTACTTGGACTTTCAGAGCGAACCTTAATTTTGCGTCTGTCTAAAAACAAAATTTGTCTACTTCTCTCTAATTTTGAAGTCAGAAACACTAGACCAACTTCTAAAATACAGTGATCATCGTAGCGCTTCTAGCTTTAATATACAGCCAGCTAGGGACACATACCATTGAAGACGCAAAGTCCATGCCAATCAATATGTGTGAATAAGGTGGACTGTAGGACAGCTCAATTTTTTAAATGCTGTATTTTATACGTAGCGTGTGTTAAGTGACAATGCGTAAAAACGGCATCTTAATAAGCTTTTCCTCGAAGTCCTATGAAATTTAACATATTATGCAGAAATTATGATCGCCTATTAAAACATTGATTACGATGTCGCGCTGTCGTGGCCCATTTTTCACCCGGAAGAATTTACGTTGTTTAATGCTAATGCCATTTGCACTGAATAGTACACTAAACAGCTATACTTTTTATTATGGGGACACCTTAGCTCTACGATTGTAAGCGTGACATAAAGCATAAATAAAACTTACATTTCAAGCGAATGTGTCTTTTACAAAGATAACAGTTTCGCACCTCTGCTAGTATAGATAAGCACTAATTGGTGTAAGTGAAATAACCTTAGCATGTCGATTTAGGGACGGCATTGATTGTTTTTATGATTGGTTCATCAATTTATTAACTGCACCCTAAGCGCTGCAAAAAGATCACGTAACCTACGGTAATACTATTTAATGTTTATATCATAGATGTGATGGAATATGGTTATAGATCGTACATCAAGTTCAGCTCGGTGGCTTGGTGCATTTACGTTCGCCTTGCGACCGGGGGAGACACGTAAATGCACTGATTCTATCCCCGTCGTTGCACGTTTACATTTATGGAATCCGTCTTATGAAGTAATGCAAAAAACTTTACTTGAACGTTAAATGTCGGCTGATGGTCAGCCCTAAACATATTTGGGTTGTGCACGGAAAAATGGAAAACACATTCTGATAGGTATTCTTCGTTTAATCTCAACTTCTCAAAATGTACAATCTAATGCTGGTCTAAATTTTTGCACAAAGTTAGTGGGTACAGTAAACGATAATCAATGAAAATCAGAATATTGGGCTTTATGAGCATCTTAATGAAAAGTAAGTACTTAAGAAGCTTGATCTTGTTCTAGCTGCGATCAAACATCAACCATAGATACGATAACGTCTCTGTGCTCAATACTGATCTGGCCGCGTCCATAGCACTGTGGTTTCGAGACCAATTGGTCATTAATATAGTAACATACTTGTGATAAATCATTCTCTCGGTTGAACGAAAGTTACGACAAACTGCTGTTCTTTAATAAGAAAGCGTCTATGACGTATTCCTTATTATGTAATACTCTAATAACTTTTTTTCTACGTCATTTGCTATAGGTATCACGCCTGTATAATAGCTTTCTTCAGCAATCCCTAAAAGAAAGAAAAAAACTAATCTTACCAACAGATCTATGTGTAGGTAACGCTTTGATTGTAACACCTTGCAAAACTCGAAATGGATGTCAAATAAGCAGCATATGACTGAGTAAATGTTATAACATATATTGCGAGCTATAGTTATAAAATGGAAACAGATTCGGGAACTTTGTTGTTCCTTACAAGTTGCATTACGTTACATACCACTAGCACCGCACAGCGCAGGTTGATATAAAAATCAGGTGCCACAAACAAGCATTCAGCGGGCGACAACTGGATCACAATGTGTTATCATTATAACTACCAGTCTTACAAGCAGTCACTTTGTTTCTTCCAACGACCGCCGTGTGAGCTTCGAATGTACTATTACGGATATGCATATGTTACCTCAACACAGGTGAAACGTGTCACTTACGAGTGTCCAAGACAACGACAGATGAATCAGGGAAAAATAATTGCACCATACACTGCGTATATACAAAAAAGCTTCACTTTATGTGCACGGTACAGACGAGGTTGGGTCGTTAGATTAATATGCCTGTTGCAGTCGGCAATTAATAACTTTGCCAGCTCATATCATTCTTTACATTCCATGTCGACCAAATATGGAGCCAGACGTCGTACTGCAATGGGGGAACGATTTGTGGACCTATTCTAGTTGCTAAAGCAGGTAGACAATTATTAGCCTCTAGGCACTGGCTAGGTATAATTTGAGAGGTTATTATTAATATTAACGCTCGTTTTGCTCGTCGGCCGTCTTCCCAGGATCTGCGTTTAGCTTGTAGGCTAGTGAGCCTTTCTGGCGCGGGCAGCTATAAAAATGCGTAGATGATATTGGGGTGGGTTCCTGCAACTGAGCTTTAAAGCGGAAAAGCAATCGCCTTTAGTCGACGACGTTCCACCGACGCTAAGGAAGAAAAAAGGCAGACAAGTCACTTGTCCTCAAAATCATGTAGCGTGTCTGGTAATTGTTTCTACGAGAAGCAATGTCGGCGTTAAGCTTTTACAAACACTATATCCATGATTTTCGCACACAACTACATGCCTCAATGTGACAGTCAATGGGCGTTTTTCCTTTTTGTTCCATCAGAGAACATGACTGGGTAAAACGGACACAAATGTATTGGTACTTGCTGTTTCTGGTTGTTCACCGTGCCGTCATCTTCCACTGCAATAATGGGAGAAAGGGCTATCAAAGCCACTGTGGGTTAGATTATGGTGCGGGACATGTCTGGTGAAAGTAAAGATAGCAACTTAAAAAACCGTATTGATTTAAGATAGCATTACTTTTTTCATGAATTGTATTCTCGAGGCCGGCCAAGATATGTTTAAAAATGTAATTAAAAATTTGAGCTGAACTGGAAAGCAGCTGTAGTAAATGTACGAGAGGTAATGGAACTATGCCTAGTGGTGTATATAAATTAAATTCATTTCGAGTTTACAGATCTTCAGATTTCATTCATTTTTTCAATACGAAAGGGGTTCGGTAGCTATAATAGATTAGGTCAATCGATTGGCTTGAATTTTCGTCTGGGACTCGGCAATAACGTAGGACGCTAGTTTTTATTTAAAATAGGGTTAAAATATTGAAATATGAATTCATTTCGCACGAAGACATGAATCCAATATCAAACATTTCTGGTCAAATAGGTAGAAAATATAGATAAAGCAATAATTATATATGAAAAAATATACAAGAAATAATTAAAAAAACCACTGCCATTGTATATCAAATGCTTTTGACAAAATACATTTTGTTTATTTCTCTTTTAATTTAGCTCCTGTAGAACCCTGCAATAGATTTAAAATACGAACCTACGATGCGTTTAAAATTTGGGATCTAAGCATGTTCGATAGCTACCGTGTTTAATTGGGAAGCGTCGTGAGATTCGAGTGAAACATGCTTTATTTGGTCCACGTTACTTGCAAACTTAAAGCATCATAGAATGACGTCTAATAATATTAGCGATGCATATTTAATGTGCATGATGTCACATGCATATTCAGTTGAGCGCCAAGGAACGATCTGACAAGTTGTGCTCCCAAAGATCTTTTAATATGGCAATAGATTATCTGAAGCGCTGAAATAAAATAGTTGATTTTTGTCTAAAATATTTAAGAGGCTAGATAAATATATTAAGAACGAAAGTAACAGATAAGCCGATGGGTGCCCTCCGTGTGAACGAAGTAAACAATAAATTCCAAATATCCCCCAGCCATATTTTGTTTAGCAGAAATATAAATAATTTTTTTTAACAAATGTATGTATCGGTAAATATATACCCGATAAAAATATATGTCCTAAATATATCCTATAGACCACAGTAACATAGATTCACAAAAAATGCTACGCTATATTCGGACTTCTAGTTGATTAGACACTGAATGTGTTTTATTCTATTTTCAAACTAAACTTCTTTCATTTAAAAGAATAATTATTGCTAAATAAATATACATTAATGACCTTATTTAAAATACCGCTTTGAAACAGATTCAGGTGTGCGCAGGAATGTGCGCAACAGTATATTCCGGTTTGTTTTACAAGAAAAGGACAATATGAAGCATGTCTCAGGGTGTACCTTGCTACAGATATGTTAATAAATTTGAGGACAGCTCAAAGATCTATAGCATCTTGTAGGCTGTTATAGGCTGACTTCCGCTAGTTGTTTTGAAATTTCGCATGTTTTTTGTACTCGGCGATAAAATATTTTGCTGCAGTCCTCATCAAATGGAGTGCCTTGTTTTTGACATATTAGCAAACGCATTTTGTTCCAATAGAGAACAAGATTAAACAAATTGTAATATTTGTATATATATTGAATGATAATTATACGTTCGTAAACATGTTGATTACCAACCGCCGAATGTTTTCTGCAAAAAACATAGACGCATTTTCCATTCTTGGTCATAAAAATGCGTACACTTTTTGATCTCAAAGTCTTCACATGCTTTCCGTCCCATGTTGAATTTAGCAATGCGTTCTGCGAAATCCAACTCGGAGAACAGCAAAGAAAATTGTATTTTGTACTGAATTTTTTTAATAGTCCAAAAATTATGGGTTGGCAAAGATAGTATTATCGGTTTCTTGCTAAATTGATGCTTCTGTCGCTTATTTTTTTTAACATAGCGGGTTTTGGAAACTCCAAGTCTGCGTCAAAGATTATTGTTAAAATCTCGCTAATAAAATTTAAAAATCTGATTACGAAATTAGCAAGAATGGACGAGTTGTTATAAAAAATATGGTTAAAAAAGAACTGGACACGTTACTTATAAAAACAGAAAACGATTTCTTTTTCTAATTTTATCCCTATCGGTGGTTTATTACACGGGAACTTCGAAATCAGGGGGAAGCTCTAATGTTCAAGAGTTTAGGAAGGTCAACCTATGTTTTCCAGCAGAATGTGTTCGCCGGCAGAAATAGTGGAAATAGGTAAGATATTGGTCCACCGCAAGGAAACGATAGACGAGGCTGGATAAATAGAGAGAAATATTTTATTATTCAGAATTACCTGCACGATCAGACTTCGTAAGGCATCTGGAGCACCAGAAAAAAGCTTAAAGAAACTTTTAAATTGTACTTGTAGGACGGCCATATATGCATGTTCCTTTATAAGCGTAAACCATTGCCGTAGGCCATCGTTGTCAGTCAAGGATCCACAAGCATGTTAATAACATTTTATTCCGCCCTATTGATATATAAATGGACTGGTTAATTGCATTTATTTTATTGGTAACACTCGCTTTTTTATTTTTTTTATTTTTATTGAATGAAAGTTGAAAGAATTGTGATAAGATTCAACAACTAAATACAAACCTATTCGTATAGAAATTTGACTGCAAGATACACAAACTATTGGTTAAGAGATAACTTCTACGCATTGAGCGCATTTCAGCAGCTCACAATATGAACATTTGACTTTTGTCAATTTTCGTTGTTATCCAAGTCGTTAAAACCGTGTCAAATAGCCCACCATAAAATCGCAATTTTTTACTAAAACTAAAGGTTACTAAAAAAAACTAATTTTTTATGAAAACGAGTTATTGGCATCGAAGCTTAGGCCCTTCAGTAAAAATTGCCACGGCGTTTTTCACTAATAAAACTTAATTCGCCGTCTTGTCATCGCGCTATGTAATAATTATATGCGCTATTAATTGAATGTATTCTACATTGACTTTGACATACAACAAAAGAATAATGTAACCACAAACTCCAATTAGCTTTATACAGGGTGGCAGAAAACAAATGGACATTACATTATTCTGTTTAGTGACCTAGAAACAGTTATATGTAGACATAAACGTTTTTTTGGAACTGACTCAATTCTTATATCGGCTTTCTGATATCGACTCAGCTATTTATCAGCGTCTACACATCTTTAAAGATTTTCGTACGAAACATGAGACGCAGTTTATTTAACAGCCTTGAACACGTACGTCCGACTACGGCCGGTTCTCATATAACTTGCCGTCTTAGCGAGATTATATAGTGTACTTCTCTCAAAAACTCAATACTTAACCAAATGACAGTGGGGCGCACCGATGCGAGCCCAGAGGGTACGAAATATAAAGATATACTATTGATAAAAAGGACCATTCATATGCGGAGGACCACTATTTTCGAAGTCAGACAACATGTCAGGCAAATTATAAAGTCGAGGAGTGCTGTAGATTCGGAATGTAAAATGATAGTTCTTTTTGATAACATGTTTGAGTTATTATACTATTATTATTATGCGTCTTCCATGTGAGGAGTTCCAGTTCAGCTGAAACCTGTTTCATCAAAATACGATGTACAGGACGACAAATTGCATCGTGCATTGACAAACTGCAACAGCAATTATGTACTGGAATAAACATCTTGTTATTTACATAATTTATGAGCATTTTACCAACACAGGCACACACGGGAGGGCGGGTTTGTCTTCTGTGATAAGCACCATTCCGACCAGAGACGAATTTGTACAGTAACGAAATCAGGCACATAAACGTGTCATGGTTGATCCAAGAAGGTTTTCTCAAAAACCATATAGGGGCTGGTGCAAGTCGAAGCCAGGACGTGGACAGCCAGGACCACCTATAACATCTGCTGAGCGAATAGCTGATGGAGAGACATCCTCGTATTAAAGCACCGTCGACCTGCTGTTCAAAAGCTGCGCAGTTTTCTAACAGCTGTTCGAAAAGGCAACCGTTACTTGCTTCTAACATTTACTTTAAACATTACTTGTACAAGTTTAGTGAGCAAGATAGTCACACTTGCGATCTATAGAGTTCCGCATTTTTCAGAAAGCTTAGAAATACTTTCACCATAGGAGCTTGGCAAAGCCTAGCAAAGCTGGCCATCAAGCCATTCTCATATTCTTCAACTTGCCTCAGTAAACTTGCACTCACCTATGTGACTGACTCAGAATAAAATATTGCAATTTTTGTTTTGCATTCGTTTTATCGTTCGTGTACTGTCTTTGACTTGAATTCTAGGTCGGTAGACAGTCTATAGATTATAATTTACAGTCTGTTTATAGTCTATGGACTATAGTTCTCGAGGCATTATGAAGCAAACGTCAGCTAATCTCTCACCGTCTGGATGAATCATTGATTACTGAGTCGAATAGATCTCGGAAATATTGGCCGTACGGAAACATCTGCTCATAATATACGGACATTCGTTTCAATTCACGTCAACAAAGGATAATTTCGAGTTCCTCATTGAGACAAGAAATCAATCTGCAAATGCTTTTGCACTGTTTGGGAGCGATAGCGTATTGGCCAGCTTCCATTCAAGAGCAGAGTAATTCAAAAGCGCGTATTAAAATTTTTGTGCAAACATTACGCACATCGAACTGACAACTTTGACAGTAATTTGCACTGCCCTGTCGATCTGAGGTAACTAAGAAGAGAAAGCATTTTTCATAAATGTTCTTTAATGTGAATCTACCACTGCTTAAATATAAGCGGTGTAGTATCAACGTCCGTGGGCGGTATTTTGCAAAAATAAAATTATTTATCCAACGATTAATACGCCCCGGAATGTACACACTTTGGCAATGACCAGCTTTACGGTCAGCTATTTACTCGGCCCAGTCATAACCGACGGTCAAGAAAAAACATAGAATATATGCAAATACTGTGGTTGAAATTCTGTGTGTACGACTACATCTTGACAAAGCACTCCACTAACTGTGAACAATCTGGCTGCTCGGACAATCTGGCTGCTCGGACAATCTGATCTAAGTTCGAGGCCGCGCGTTTATCAGTCGATATTCCAAATATTGTTGATCAACCTGCTATAGACCTACCAAGAGGTATAACGGCGGTGCTCCTTTTACTTGCTCACCTGATTGGCCAGTAAAAACATTGGCGTTATTATTAAAAGATTGCATACTGACTGAAAGGCAGTGCTCCACTGGACTTATCTAAACAAGAGGCGTTTCTGGGCGCAAAAAGTAGGGCCTAAATGCATCAAACGGCATAACCAAGAAGCGGTCTAATTCGAAGGTTTGTGCTGAAAAAGCTTTAGCACAATTCTACGTCGCTGGCAATTGCTTAAAGGCAATTCGCCCTAGAGAATCAGTCGAACATGGAAACTGTTCAGACTTGATTGTGTCATCTCAGGCATACCGAGCATCGTCAGCTTCCCGGTCAATCGTCTATATGAGGTGCATGCGGCGGTATTTGAAAGTGGGTACATGTTAAAGACAACATTCGACCTGTGCAATCATTCAACGTTCAAGGTTTTTCTGCAGTGTTCAAAGTTGTCGCTTCAAAAGAGATGCTGATGGACAGCTCATTCAGGGATAGGCAGTCGTATCGTGTTCATGCCTCGTTTGTTCCACCTAGGGGAGGCTGTCATGCGAGTAACGACATAGGACGTGACGTTACATAAAACGCTATAGGGCAGGTTTTTCTGAGAGCGCTGCATTCAAATCATAATGGTAGAAAAGGAAGTAAACAATCGTTTCCCTATTAACCTTCACCTTCGCATGATCATGCTCCATAAATCTGCCTGTTCAGAGTTTGAACAAAATATAGGATTAATTCAAAAGCTCCGGGTGAGCCTGCGTGCCCTAGAGAGTGCTAGTGAGTCAATATGTATTGCTTTTAACTGATATCATTGCTGCATATCCCTTGTAATACACAAACTAATTACTTTCTTAAATAGAAATGATGTGAGTGAGCTTCTAAAAACTTATGCAAGGCTGGCACGTACAATTAACGGTTTGTCTATTCACAAATTTCAATTTGCGTGTGGCACACCAATATCTTACGGCTGTTAAGCACAACATGCATTTCGTGTTCATGTGCTACACACCGCAATGACCGCTACTTTATAGTACGGATTCGCCGTCCCTGGACGTTCGCTGAGGTGATCCAGTGACGTGAAAGTAGACTGAGTAAGTAGGCCAGTCAAGCGTAGCGGAGTCTACATTTGCGCTGGTATCACGTCCAATCCAACCCTGCGGCAGAATTGCATTGAAGATGAATCTTCGTACTAATTCGAATCTGTCCAATAAGGAAAAAGACTTGAAATTTGGAATACTTATTGCAGCACAGTACGCACTTACAAGTACGTTCAGATGCTCAATTCTAAGAGCATAATCACGGCCTGTAGTTGAAATGCGCAAATCACATTTCTATATCAGCGACAACAGCAAAAGGAATCCCAAACATTGAAATATCGGTAAGTACATTTCACCAACTCATAGTTTAATTCCTTCAAATATGTGGTTCGTTCAAATGTTATGGTATACATATATGCGTGCACCGGTTCCTCCTGCGTATAGCAAATAGCTTTTTAAAATGTAATGTAGAATCTCAGTAAACGTCTGATAATGCATCAGCCGTGCCAATAAGACGCCCGCAACAGTTTCATATCACAATAGAAGGAGATTCAAGACCTGAAGAAAACCGCGGCAAATTAATGTCTTGACAAGTTACAGCCAAAAAAGAAGAGAAACCATGCGTAGTGCTCTTCCCGTTCGTAAATTTTCGTAATTATTAAGTGAATTATAGAAAACCTGGTATACATAAGTTTGAATATAAGTCATGCAATGGCTATTGTAGGTTATAGATAGGGTTACGATAAACTATTAAAAAATTGTAGAGAGCAGTACTACTTCTCCTGAATGGGTCTTCCGCTTAGAATTTTTCTGGTTATCTTCTCAGCACCCAATCTTTTCTATTTGTAATAACTTACTTTGCTTTGGCATAAGACGACAAAATAAAAATATTTCTGTGTGATGCTTTGATTGCGTTACGATATAAGTAAGAGTCATATGCAGAAACGACTATTAATCTCCGTGAAATTCTGCTTTTATCCTCTAAGCAAAGCTTATTTACAGTTTACCATACAGTACGTACGCAGAATGAAATATATTTCGTGTGTCAGGTAAGATATTTGTTGCAGATGGCTGGTTTTGTTAAGGCTTAGACCTCTTAGTGCTCCTGTCTAGATATCTTTTTAGCGCCATCGGGGGGAAATAATTTTAGTGCAATGCAGAGAGGGAATACTCTTATACCGATATTAATAAAACTTAAATAGGAGGGCACCACTACCGCCCGTAGTTTGCGAATTTATTTAGAGACTTCAAGAGCTTACTTGACAACCAAGCCAGAAACTGCCTTATTAAAAAAGCCAGTTTTGAAAATCAACAATGGTGTATTATCGAAATGCAGTATAATTATCTATGGTAGAAAGTCAGGCCAAGCGACAACCTCTGTGAAAGTCCTCCGGCACGACAGGGAAGTCTAGAAATACTTTTTCAAAGCCATAGAAACTATGAAAAGGTTAAGATTAGCCGGTTGCCCAATGCGATTGCACATTCATGACTCAGTCTGCTTCATTTAACATGGAAATGCTCTAGACGCTCCATAATGTATAGTGCATTTTCCTTCAAAAAATATTTTAAATCGCCTTTGTTTGCAAACTGCATAGAATTGGAAAAAATATGCTCTTATATATACGCATTTTTGTAAATTTTGATAAAGTGCCCACGGCCATCTTCCAGCGTTGGAAGCATGGCGTGATCTTGCATGCCCTTCATTAAAGTTAGGATGCATAAAACAAAAAGCTAAAAGTGGCTAAATTGAGTTTTGTAAACTAATACTCATAAAAGATTCGAAATGATATTTTTTACAAAAAACTTTTTGAAAAAGAAGGATAAATTCTAAGGTATGCTCTTATGCTAAACTTCCGTTACAACAGAGTGGTTTTGTGCTAACTTGTTTTGTGCTTGTTTGTGTTAGTTTGTGCTAATCACACCAACTACGTATATCTTCCGTCGTATTCACGAGGTTACTCATATAAGGTAGCGCGTGCCAATTCTGCAAGTGTTTTTTTACGGCTTTCCAATATCGAATATTATCAAAGTTGACACAGACATTTTTCGGCTGTGCACTTTACAAATGGGCCATCCTGACTTTTGCTACCACTATGACTGATTTCAGTTAGAATTGTAATTTCTCAAGGGCAACATCGTGATCAACCAACGAAAAACAGCCTTAAATATATATATTAAAGCCTCTCTAAAGTCACTTCGAAACTTACATAAGAAGACTAGGAGTCTACCTGACCATTCAAGTCGTTGTTTATGTTCAAGCAAATATGATTTTGTTACCCGTAGTGTTTCGCAAGTGCCATGGGCAGCAAAACTATATTTAACGAAGAATAAAGAATTGTGAAAAGCAAATATAGGCCTGAGTATTCTTGCATAGTCAAGCAATTCAGCGTAGAACGTGAAAATATGTGTGCTTTGACGCATTGCGATATCTACCATTGCACTGCGGGATCTCATTAGTAATGAACATACTGCCATTTCTAGAGCATCTTACACAATTTACTTACACATCTTACACAATTGTCACAATTTAAGCAGGGATGCGGAAAAACATTCAAATAATATAAATTCTCAGAAAGAATGAGGCTAGAATATAACACTAGTACGACGATCAACTGTGGTAGTACGCACCTGCTCTTACACGCTAGGTTTACGTTTTTTATATAAGATGTTGTGTAACAAATCTAGGTATGGCTATAACATTATATATTATTACGTGTATTACATTCTGGTATCCGGAAAAAACACTAGCTGTTCAGTTAAAGAGCCCTAAGATTTATTATCTATCTGCTAGCAAAAGTAATGGAGCCGAGCTTTTAGACACACGATTCTATGTGCTTTTGCTTTATGCCATGTGCTAGTAATGGTAGATGGAAACATAATCAGGTATTTGAAGTAATGCATAACAGCCAGCTACTTATTCAATTAGACCACCGCCGTAAAGACTTCGTTTTATACCGCTAGCTGTGAAACGGTACATTTTATGTAGAAGCAATTTTTCTGTGATACCTATATACAAAAGCTAATCATGAATTATTTTGCAGCTAACTTCAGATCTTATGTCATCCGATGACAATGATAAAGAAGCGCTGTTGAAAGCAATGGTAATAAAAGCTGCACACAACTGTTGATAATCTTCTCAATTTATCTACTATTACACCAAGAAGCAGTAGCACGACCGCGTGTTATTCCCTTTACTACTATCATAGGCTGCATTTTCGGTTCAACACAGCTGCCTACCCATCTTTTGAAACCGTTTTGTTATTTATTTTCCATTACATTCATCCATTCCATTTTTCCCATTTTCTGCAACCTCACAGGCATGCAAAGCGACAGATGCAAAAAGATACAGTTGATTCCGGATAGAACGAACATTCTCCTCTACGATACATAAACCATTGCAGGACTCAATGTAGTCATGCGCCTGACCGCTTATCCCCGTTTGTTGTTTTCTTTAATCTTTTTAGGCACCACTCTTGATTTGCGTCTTCGAGACCGTGTATGTTTAGCAATAGGTCCATTTTCGCTTGAAGTATTGCCTCGTTAGGAATGAAAGACATCATTGACCCTAGAATATTCCTACCCAATGTATCCATCGTGCTTATGAGGGCGGACTGGGAGCCTTTGCAGATATATGGCGGACCAGATTAAGATGGCTTTTTGTATGGCTTTGGGTAGATACATTCACTAAAATTGAATCGATCACTTTTTAAATACAAAAGTCAATGACATTTGTTAAACATCAAGCGAGAGTCAAGGCTTTATTTGCTACTACGCAATTTTACTATTTAATAATGTGTTCTGTTCGTAAAAAACATAGTTTCTTCCTATATAATTTTTGCTTTGATTCTTTTCGCTACATTTGATATTGTCTAGGATGTTCACTACGTTAGAAGCATTGGTTATCCATATTTGTTCATTTCTTTTGATAACGAGATCACACTAGACATGGTTCTAAAGTTTATGATTGATCGTTTTCAATTCGGAAACAATTGTTCTACGTTTTAAGCAACACTGCTAAAAAAATTGTCAGGTAATTCACAGGTCCAATTAGTGGCTGGGTTGTATCAGTTAGCCTACTAGCAAAAGTATCCGCGTAATGACAACCCAACTCTGATTCCGGGCGGAATACTAATTTTATTTAATTAGATAAACTAGGTAGAACTAGGTATAGATTTTGGGGATGCTTTGAGCACAAAAGAGAACCGAATCAGGCATTTATTATTATTGATATTAGACTAGTCCAATCAAGTATTTTTTGGCCACACGCCAGGAACACACGTGTTTGATCCACCGTGTACAAGTTGTGGCTTTTAGTTTAAGTATGAAGCTAGTTGTATTTTTCGTATGTATAAGACGAAAGAGAACATTAAACACTGGCTCAATTTGTAAAATCCTCCTAAATATCTTTATGTTACTACATCTTCTGTCATTAGCTGAGGTCAATTCAATTGAATACTTGTTCGACCTACATTTAGTCATTGCCTACATCGACCTACATTTTCCACAAGTTAGCATTTTTTGCCACCGAAGTCAACCTCGTTGGTATTATTCATATTTGCAAAAAAGGCTTTGTGCTTATATATATATATAATTTTTTCTAGGAACTTTTTTTTGGATCAGGGATGCTCTACGTTTTTGTCTTGCATGTATGTGCTGCGACATTATATATTTCGAGTACTGTGAATATTGAGATTGAGATTACTAGATTACTGCCTTTGTCGTGTTATTTACCACTTATATATTGTACTTCATTACCACGTAAGTAGATGTGTCCTTTTCCATTGTACCCAATTCATAGCTTTAATCGCCTTATCCTCATATGTTACTACTATTACTTGTATGCAGCTTTCCCCTCTGTACAATCGGTAAACGGGTCGACTGCGCGAGGATATGCTCCGTTGTATCACAACAACATTTGTACATGTCTTTACCGTTTATGTGTCCACTTGGCCAATCTCTTTTTTGTCTGACTTCTTTCACCCTGGATTTTCGTTTCTATAAAGGCTAATGCCTCCCTCAAACTGACCATTCAACTATCCAGGGTATTACATCTGAGTACAATATATTCGTTGGTGTGTTCACCCCTATTGCATAAACGACATGGGGTATTTACATTTTCACTATACATGGCGCTGCTTATGTTCGTGGAACATACCTGCTCTGCAGTCAAGAAAAGTCAGAAGGTACTTGAATCAGATTAAAACACCTTTTTGCCTCCAAATTATGCTTTGCATTTCCTATGCAAAAACAGTGAGTTTTTCAGTCATTTTTTCTAATTTTTTCAAATTTCCTCTGTATTTGCGTTAATCAGTTCGTGTACATACTTGAATGATTACAGAATGCCGATCACTTCATAATCCTTAATATTACGTAAAAGTAGGATCTCGTTATGTTTAATTAACTAAGATTGCTATGGCTTAACTAACGTTCTAAGTTATACTCGGTGCCCTGGTATTTGCTGGTGGGTTTCAATGAGACCCCTTATTGCCTCAAAGGAACCGACGTAAAAGTATTCGACTTACAGTTAGTGGAGTAATTGCCACAATTGTAACAGACGATTGGTCCTACTGCCGTAACAGACGGCTGGCAGCAACCGTGACTTCGGCGGTAATGTTGGTTAAAACGGTATGTCCGGCATTGGAAGGCTCGTGGAGACCGCTTACCAGGTAACATGAAGAAATTTATCTCCATATCTAGGCATGATCGTGCCACGCGATAGAGCAGATGAAAAGTCGTCTTTCATTAGTTTCTGTATATGTACAATAATTGCTTTCATGGATGGCTTAGGGTTAGAACGGTCTCAAATTAATTCAAGTCAACCTAGCCTTATTTCTAACCATGTCAACAATAGTTTATAATGTAATGTGAAAATAGCTTGATCCATAGCCCACTTGGAATAAATAAAAATTAACAAGTTCAGATACCTTTAACAAAATGATTCATCAACGATACAAAGTGAAGGAAATATATTACTCAACGCTCGTCATGTGCCCATCAACATGGCAAACGTTAATAATCCGTATATGTTTTTTTGTCCTTCCTATGTGTAACTCGTCGATTCAAAAACCCTTTGAATACACGCTTGAACTATAGCCCCGATACCAGAGATCAAATTAGAAGTTTTGTATTTTATATAATGTTTTTGATTAGCCTTCCTTAGGTGGAAAATCCGAAAGCCCTATGTCAAATGATTGGAAACCGAAGACCATCAAAATCGCGTTTAGTAGGCTTTACCTGTACTGCCATATTAACTATAATGTTCCAAAAATGTCTACCCACTACAACTGTTTTGTCAGCCAGCGAATTTTTTTACTTGTTACCTCCTGAGCATTTGTCTCGTAAATGCGACAGTGATATAACCTTTTTTTAAATTATCCAACAGCCACACGGTCCCAATAAAATACGGAAACGTCTAACTATTTACAGAAAACTTACAAATAGGGACAACCTAGGTGCTATATCGCTTTTTTAATAGCGTGTTTTTAAAATAGTTTTCAGAGATCGGCGCGAATAAAACGGCACTGGCATGTCACCCGCAGATAAAACGCCGCGTTGCGGTCTCTTCGGTCTCTATCCTCGTTTTTTACAGGCAAGACTAATATGCTGAATATGAATTTATAAATTTAATTATATCAAATTGAAACTAAAACTAGTAGTAGCACCGTTTTACGCAGCCAGCGAAATAGTCACGTAGTAATTTCTGTCTCAGACAAACTAATTTATACGTGCGTCAGGTATAGTTCACCTGATATATTGTTGATGCCATAGGTATAGCTACGGTTATCTATATATTCAATTTGCGTCTATCAAAAGATTATAACAAAATCGAAAGCAAAAAATCTCAAAAATTATCAATACTAAGGCTTCGGGCGAATACTGTTATTTGTTTGAAAGCTGATTACGGTGCCTTTAAACACATTAAGTAAAATGCATTTACTAGCCAGACTTGAAGAAAACGCAAAACTTGGTTTCTGTGCATCAGTTGCGTCCTTACAGACAAATAGCTCGATAGGGATCATAATTGTCAAGATTTCTTTATATATTCATATGCACTTTACTGCTTAATATGCTTGAAAACATCAAAAGCAGAAAATTTCTGTAGAGATTTTGATAGCTGGCATTTCGCCAGTTCGTTTGTTAATAATCCTCGTATTAAAAGTGAGCTATTAAGTATTAGGATTAAACAAGATCTAATCTCGGTGAAATGTGTGCCCCCGAAACAATAGAGAATAAAGAGCGTGAAGTCTGTCTTTTAGATTTTTAAAGTCATTGAGAAAATGCAACGTGTGCATTTACAATATCTAACAATATGGAAGATACATATTAACGCAAACGAAAAACTTTGAAGATTTGTAGGTATATTTCCAAAAAGAAAACCCTCAGGAAGTGAGAGTGCTCATTTTCAACGTTACGACTCTCATAAAGTCGCGGGATGAGGAAAACTGTTTTTGAAATGCTCCAGATCTTTTTAAATTAGTAGGTAGACTTTCAATCTGAGAAACCTTACGTAAAATTAAAAAGAACTGATATGATAAGGCAGTCGATAGGTAGTATAGATCCACCAATAGAGTGAGTATAATATTCTCTAGAACAAAGTAGTGAAAACAAAGTTTATGTGACACCCGTCTTTATTGAGGTAGATAACAGTTATTAATAATGATAAAAATTACAATAACTTTTTTACAGTATTCGATAACATCCTAGGAGTTCGCGGTTTTATCTATCTTTTGTAAAAGCATTTGTTGCTCAGTAGCACTATTTAATTATATACATTTTACGAAAAGCTTCATTTTAAGTTCAGAATAGCTTAAAATATAAAGAGTCGAATCGGAAAAACGGTTTAATTAAAGGTACCTATAGCTCGGTTTGAGGAAATGGATCATGGTTGGGCTATTTATATACGATCAAAAAAAAAGGTTACATATCTCTGCTTTGGCTATATTAAAGTCGTCAAAGCGGTAACAAAGTTTGATGATTTTGGTATGCTATCGTTTGTATCAAATGAATGTAAAAGGATAAGTAACGTTAGGATAAGCAAACTAAGCTTCAGCTGTGCCTAGCTAATGGAGCTCGTTTAAACGC
>MNPL01009043.1:3950-22879 GCA_002081605.1 Tropilaelaps mercedesae | reverse complement strand
TATATATATATATATATATATATATATATATATATATAGCTGAAGCTAGCTACTACTAGTACTATCCTGATATTCTGAGTACTTCCTTTCTAAGTACTCGGAGTTCTCTATTACAACAAATTGCCGTAGAAGCAAGGGACGCCAAATAGTCCCACCTTAGTTTAATGATCATTCATGGCCGCCACGAGCAACATGGCCATCAGCATCCAGATTAGTTTCCGACCATTTATGTGAGCAACATGTGCTTTGGCGTGTTTCCTGTTCCTTTTAGTTGTCGTAAACAATCATAGGATTTCGTGGCCACAGAAATTCACACTTGGACACTGCGGGTTTGCCTCTACATTCATTGGAGTGTATTGCAACACACCCACACACACACACACACACACACACACACACACACTATCGTCATTGGAACAACGAGAATTGGCAGAAGATACTTCGGAGCAGTCGCCATTTTAACGGCAGTCACCGCCGCAGTGCATTGTTATGTCGGCGACGCACTGGCGCCCGAATACGAAACGGTGGCAACTACAAACGGTCGATTCCTCATCACAAACGAGGAGGGACGAGTCGTTGAAAATCACCCCAGCCGCCAGAAGCGTTCGCCGCTTGATTTGGGCAGGCGAACTTCTGGCGAAGTTCCTTATGTGGGACTCGCAGCCGCGTCAACGACCTCGGCGCTCGTTTTTGTCTTCTCGCTTGTCGTTCAAGAAACCTATTTCCGCTTTTTCGAATGTTGATTCGAATTTCTCTATCCGTACGAACTTAGCTATCTATCGCCCACGCCACGACGCGTTCGTCTAAGGTCGCTGTTATCCTCACCAATAATGCGCTACTGTTGTTGCTGCTATTCAAGATACGGCTGGGATGTCTTCGGCGGCAAACCACGCTATCTTCACACACATCTGGGAACGAAGAAAAAAAAAGAAAGGCGTAACACGACAAAGGCGAATGTGCCCGGTCGCTGTTGTATTCGCCGCTGGTAGCGGTGCCAAACGCGGTTGTCCTTGTGCGAAATCTCGTTGCTTCGATCGCCTTGAAATAGCAACGACCACGAAGGTCGACAGATACGTTGCTGTTTTTCATCTTGTTATTGTTTCTGTTTAGAGGCGTTCCTCTGTCGTAGCCGACTTCGATATTTCAGGCCGAACTTTTGTTTTCGATGACGCAAGAGCCAACGAGCAGCCTCTGCGGGGACAACCGTCTTGAGTATTAGACGACCTCCTTTCTTCGCTAGTGATGATCTATCGGCCCGGGTAACCCCTTCATCTACTGGCCGCTGTAAAATAGTTACACATACATATTTAAAACAAACCACTGTAAATATATAATTTCGGACATGTGGTGGCGTTGTAGATGTCGCAAGAAAATCATGGAGATGTTGAACAGCGATGTCGGTCGTCATCGTGGACGGGAGTGAGAAGTGGAACAATTGTGCACTATTGGACGAACTGTCGAGTACATCCTGTAACGACGAAATCCCTGTCCCAATGCGAAGACGGCCAACTTGAAGAACGCGAGGGGACGTTGCGAATGGCGATGACGGGGCGTAGCCAGAACGACGACGACAGCAGCAGTTTGACTACTGGCGCTCGTTTTAGTGAACTTCACCGTGAGAGTCGCGAAAACGCCAATGAGACAGGACGCTACAGCGTCGAGTAATGTCCAGATAAAAACGAGGGACGAGGCGAGTCGCAATATGGGCGTGAGCGTAGATGAATACCGACGTACCGTCGTTGTATGGCGTTAGTAGTGTATGGGTGAGTGCTCGGACGCATCTTGCTGAGCTACCAGCAACGCGTTACAGCAACGCGGTGACGGTAGCGGTCATAGTAGTGGTGACACTGGTGAGGTGGCCATGGCGTCACGGCACCGCAGCAGACGGTTTTGCAGGGCCGTAAGGTTGCGTTGGGTCGCGCTGCCATTCGTTGCAAAACAGGTCCGACCCATGCGGCAGCTGACACAGCGCCGACATGGGTTCAAGCGCGCATCGACCGACGGAGATATGAATGGTTGAAGCCAACACACACACACACACACACACATTCGTGATGTTGTTTCTTCTGCCGCATCTTCTGCCGTTGACGGTGATGGCGGCGCCGATGAAGATGACGCATAGGAGCGGCCTGGAATGGCGTCCTTAAAGAGTGCCTTTTGATGCGGTGGTCTAGGGCGCGCGCAAGCCGTAGCGATCTAGTTACTAAGCGGGTACTCCTGCCTTTTGTTAAACTCGCGTCATTGTCACATGACGAGGGGTAAAGAAAGCTTTTGTTAACTTGCACATCTAAGATGTTCACATTACAGTAATAGCGTCGTTAGTTATGAAGTATGGAATAACCTCAGCGTGTCGTTGTTCTTGTGTTGTTTTGTTCTTCGGCTTACAGGATTGCCAAAGAAAGGAATCGCAGCCGCCAGCGAACAACTTCAACGGTACGTATTTTAGTCTTCATTAAAGAGGACGTTTGTGCACAGTAGCCTTAATGAACCCGGTGAGGCGTTGTAAACGACTCATAGTTACCAGTAGACTTAAAGGAACGAAGTTCAAATAAATTGGCTCCTACCTGATGACGAGTTATTCGACTGTGTCTGGGGGTGTGAAGTGGCTAACAAATAATCCACGTTGTTGTGTCCTCAGATACAAACAATGCCAGTATAAGGTTACAATTTGTTATTGCAACACATTGCCTTTGTTTCTCTGCAAAGTAAAAACGGGACAATCTGTATAGAAGCGGACTGAAGCGATGGTTGGGTAGCCAACGACGCTACGATATCTGGGTCATTATGAAAATAATGGCAAACTATGATGGCTAAAAGCGCTGTAGGGATTAGTCACTCCAACTCCTTGAACTAGGATAAGGGATCGTCCCATATGCAACTGTCGTGACGCTGTATTGATTGATTGATTGATCGGCAGGGACCATTGGTGCTGCACTGCTGTCCATCATAATTATCTTCATCAATTATTGTTGGTGTAGTACTATGAAGAGATACAATCATTTTGATTTTATTCTATAATATTCTGGTATTCTATTTTTGACTTAGAAGAACTGAATGTTAGCATGTACACGACAGCTTACTCTTCGAAATATCTTCGATGCTAGTGAGAAAATTGGCGAACGTTGTTCAACGCACTACGCCACACCTTACGGACGAATATCAAGCGAATGTATTCCAGTCGTCTGGCTGAACGATGTTTTACGACAAAACTTATATGTACAAATATATATATATATATATATATACTTTGGGCTGGATCCCATCTAATAATAGACCACAGATCCGGCAAGTGAGAACAACATATCTAAGTATTCTAACACTAACCGGGCGATTTTGCTCATGCATTTCCCCGCAGTTTTGTCGGCAAACCAGCAACGAAACAAGGTCGTTGTTATCACACGGGAACGAATGCAAAAGATTGATAATTATATAGTACTATCATTATAATAAGAACACACATACTACAGTGATCTTCTCACCATTTTTCTATTCCACTTACTTGTGTTAGTCTTCTCTATGCGCTATATATATATATATCATCTGAAAAAGAAAAACGACAAATATAGACCACGTAAGAAATCACCGACCCTAGTCTTAGGCACGTCTATATAATATTGTTGTTGGTAACGCGCCGGGTATGGCTGGTGGCCATTCATTCTAGGGTTCCAACGTGCCTTCGTCGTCGTCGTTCGTCTTCAGAATGTTCCTTCGTAGCTACTGGGTTTTCGGCTGCTCTAGAGGGGAAGCGTGCGCTGTCCTATAGGTCCTCGTAAGTTGTTGTTGTTGTTTTGAGCCACTAGCGGCGCATACCTGTTGGATGCGCCGCTGCTGTAGACAACATCGCGCAGATATCAACGCACACCGTGAGCAGGCTACGATGGCGAGCTCACGGGAACGAGTCGTTCCTTGCTCCATCGTTTCGCTTCTTACACTCCTCGTAAGCATCTTCCTGCGTGGCGAACTTACGCATCGATGACGGCTGGGTCGTCGCTGCGCTTCGACTGCCTATCCCAGGGTAAGCCGCGAGAGGAATCGGCGAAGACTTTCCGCACGCGCCTGGTGGCGAATAAGCGCCGAAGTGCGCTGTTCTTCAGTGCGTTATTGCTGTTGTTGTTGTTGTTGTTGTTGTTGCTCTGTTGTGAAGCTCCGTGACAGGGAGGCTCCTCGTTTTCTGGTTTTGACAAGACGGGAGCAGAAACTGAAGGAAAAACAGAAGTTCGTTGCTCTGATTACCGCACACATACACACACGCACACACACCTATACACACGTACTTACCAGCGCAACAAACGCAGTTGCACATCACTTAGAAATAACCGCAGCAGAAAGGCAACAACGCCATTGACAACATGTGAACTAGCGACGGTCACGTTGTTAGTTGGACGAACATAGCTGAGTGGAGCACACAAACTTGTGCACCTTTTTTTTTTATATATATGATGCGTTTCATCGGATGATTCGTTGGCAAACCATTGGAGACAAGGAAAATAAATGCCATCCTTTTGGGCAGCCTTTCAACGGAACAGGCGACGCATTATGTTAGAAACGAGCGAGAGCTCTCCAAATATTTGGAGAGTTTTGCAATAACCAGGAAAATTTTCACGGGGTTAAACAAATGAGATTTAAACCGATTCATATTGTATATACGTATTTGCGTATAATCTTAGAATTGGGCAGAGAAATTGCTGCGTGATCGCAGCAGTTTCTCTTTCGTGTTGTATCTCATCCGTAATCTGTATAGTTTGCGCAAAATATCTTGGAAAGTGTTGGAGCCTCGATAGCTCTTCAGTAATCAGATGAGTACGCAACAAGTTTATTTTAAGCTCCCGAGTTCGAGCCCCAGCCCAGGCATAGTAGTTTTGTAGAATATAGAATTATAAACCTGAGAAATTTTACAGGGCCAATGGTGCTGAAGGGTTTTAACCCAATAAGTATGGTCTAGTTGGAAACTACTCAACATGTCAATCCTCGTATAACTCGGCCTTCAAATATTTTGTTTGGAAACATTTCGCCCTAGATCTCAAACAAAACTAGTAAAACAGGAATCAGAAGCGGGACTCCTCGTTCCACTTTCGCAATATATTCCTGCAGTTAAAAACCGTGTTTAAATTTTTTTATTACGTATGTATAAGCACACGCTGCTTTTTTTGCCGCACGCGGTGTACTCTGCATAATAAATCTCTGCATGGTTGCAGTGCAAATCAAGATGCCCTAGATAGATCTTCTTTTTGGGTGGTTAGATTTTATTTTTGGTGGTTTTGGTTGCACTAGAGCGCATTAGCTGATTTAACCGTATTGTTTATGAGAAAACCGATTTTAGATCTGGGCAAATTCAAGCCTCGAATATTTTTCTGACTAAAGGTTGATTGTACTTGACGTGAAGCAGTTAATTTGCAAGCAATTAACTTTTTTGTATTATAACAGGATAAAGATAAAAAAAAAGATTTGTCAGGTGTCCTAACGGGTTTCCTAGTCATAACTAACTATGGAAAAAAAATTATAGGTTGGTTTTACGAGGAACCTATATAACGGCATATCTGCATTAGATCTAATGCAGGCACATGTTCGAGGCAATTAGCAAAGACACACGCCTTCATCACGCCTTCACTGGAATCCGTAGAATTGACATCCATGTAAGCTTGATATCCATTACATTGTCTTTAATTTTCTTAAGAAAGGCCGAATATGGCCACAGTGGTCAACAGAAAATATTGCTAAACGACATTTAGTTGTTTTTTAGTCCACTCCAATCAATCACTGGTTTATATATATATATATATATATATATATATATGTATATTACTGTAGTATAAAACCACACTGGATGAGCATGGAGAGCCTTCAATTAATTTGATTAATCCATACTGTCAATGTGTCAGTATGTGGTAATTTTTCTCAAAAAATGGTTTATCCTCATCTACAATGCCGATTAAATATTAGAACTGTTAACCTCCCTGATTATCTAACTCTCTCAGAAATCGCAAAACCGTGCCGGGGTTCATAATCAGAAATTTTAAATTAAATAATACTCTTCTAGTAGCAAGTATTTTGCATTATTTAGAGGACGTATAAGCTCTGGAGAGTTTAATGCGAGGTCAGCGTTATAAACAAGGTAATTAACTATGGATTCCAATGGCTTGCTTGAGAAAGAGAAAAGCGGATTTCTTAACTAATGCATAAGCGAGCTCCATACAGTTTTCGAATAGCTCCATTCGGCCGTAAAATTTAAGCACGCAGGCCGCAACCGTACAGGATCAGTCTCGAGGATAGGCAGACCACTTCTCAACACAGTCGTCGTAATGTTTTCACATGAAAACAGGCGCATGCACTCCTGATAAAACTGTACATGATGCCTCACAATATCTCGTATATTCAGCTCTGAACTGATAGAATATGATAAATGTTCAGTGCATCAGACTTGGCATTAGGGCTCAACAGAATGACGCGTCAGAAAAAAACATTTGTTACAGAAATACAATCGAGCTCGTTGCTGGCGGCTAAGGCCATTGTCGATATGACGGATAATGCCACATCGAAATATCGCCATAGACATTGTGTGGCAATATAGTGCTCGTGCAGGCGTCGGGAGAGTGGGATATAAGTTTGAGTTTTATCGAGCTGCCAATAAATTATTGAGTAACCTCTCCGTCGATCAATGTATGGTCGTAAAATATTATCACTTTGTTCAGGGTGATTATGTGATATATCATCCGTTGATTACCCAAGTGAGAGTAAAATAGCCAGGAATCCTGTTTAGAAAATATTACACTTATGATTCACAGAATTCCATCGACAGATTTTTCGATATACTAAATATTATTACCATTTACTCAATTGCTAGCCAACTCCACCTGATGGCCTGAGAACTAATGTTTTACAATTAATAAGGGATAATTACCATATTGTTGATCACCATTTTTGGGTGTGCCCATGTCCGAATGCCATGCCCGTTCACTTACGCCGACTGCTTGGCTGGGAAGTAGAGAATCCTAAATTCTTGAGGTTCAACTAGTGTATAATTTATTCGTAATAATAACTTAATAGCGTAACTTATTCGGTTACGCTTTAGTATTTTTTTAAAGCTGCTGCTTGAGTATTGACAGGCAACTGTTTTTCGTCGATCTAGATGGATGGCAGATGTCCATAACGTACCTTTTTATTACTTTGTATGCACCTATACATAACAGAAGCTTAGCTTTTTAAACCCTAACGATTTCCGAACATCTTTCAGCGTATTTTTCTCATGTCTAGAAATCATATCCGTTCAGCAATGTGAGAACCTGGCCCAGGCGGTATAATAGTTACTTACTAGGCTGCCAGCTTTCTTTAAGCATCTCAGTGACATGTAATTATACGAAGAACAAAACAGCTTTACCTATGAAATCAAGAAATGCGTGTGTTCTATCAATCTAGGACATAGCAATGTGTCTACCTGCCAAGGTAGAAGCTCCTTTGCCTGCGGATGGCCGCTTATTCTGCATTGTTTACTCCAAACTTAAACGAGAACTATTGAGTTGGGTGTAAGGAACTCGTTGGTTTCGAAGTCTCAAACTGTTGGCTGCATTGTTGAAAGATGATCATTATACAGTGGGACACAAATCTGGCCGTGACTGGGAAAAACCGTTTGTTGCCGAACGGGGAATTTGCCATCCAATTTAATGAACGACTGGTGGGTGAATAATTTGTAGCACTTCGCTAGGACGAAAACATTTAACTATGCGGCTTTTACTACGTGCTTGCATTCAATATTTGCCCGCGGATGCACGTAGACCAACACGAAGTATTGAGGCGTTCATGTTAGTACTGCCTAGAGGTAAAATGGCAAAGAGTTGTGACTTTTACGCAACCGTTGGCTATGGCAGATGCATCTCAGTCACGGAATGAATCAACTTTTCAAATTAACACTGTTGACGGCCCTTTCCCGTACTGATTTAAGCGTAGTAACAAACGCAATAAATCAAATTCACGTTTGTTGAGGTAATTACACAATATTTGCTTCTTCAGGCTCAATATTAAATCGTTTTATTTGATCGTTCGGACCCACACGGCAGGAGAACAGTGAACAACCGCAATATCCAGGGAACCCTGGGAAGACATACAGAGAAAATGCTTGTCAAGAGGAGAACAGGTGCATTAAAAAAGAATTCTACGATTGAGAGGCGTCCGCTTTGGATTTTCGAAGAGTATTCCGCTTGTCCAGCCCAGTCGACAAAATGAGACTATTGAATTAAATCTTGGCTATGTCTCTTCCTCTTTAAGGCCTGCTGTGCTTTATATTCCATTTTAAATATGTAAATGACGCCGGTTCGTTGGAGGCTACATTACGACACCTTAGAAGATTTCCGCCTATGGCTGTGCGCGAGGACTGAATGCTTTTCAGACTAGTCGCTAAACTACTGTTCTGTGCTGATCAGCTGGTACGGAACGTTCCACAAACACACACACACACACACACACATACAGGCACATGGCAGAGAACTCGGATAGCTACGCGACGTAAGCTTTGTAACGTTCACCGTTCGAAAATTGGAAACCAATTCGACCGTGAAATGCAAACATTGTTTTTACTGCAGTTTAAGATATTTCGATGACAAGAAGCGTGTCGTGATATATTACGAACACGTAACGCTACCGAGTTACAATCGGTATGGAATTGAGGATCGTTCCCAAAAAGATAACTGTCGACATGGCAAGCAGAAGAATCCACGTTTTATGACCAAACGTATCAGATGTTGTAGTACGCATTTGTATTTCTGGAAATTTAGACTGAAGGTCGCAGATGAACTGTCTCATGGAAACGCGTGCTTGATGGATACGTCCAGCTGACGTGTGTGTGTGTGTGTGTGTGTGTGTGTGTGTATCAATTGGTTGTCAGCTCGTTAAGACAGAGATAGCGGGTAATGAGGGACTTGCTTTCATCTCAACCCATCGAGCGCTCTATGCGTTCTATGGAAATACGTCCTCAGTCGGAACAACGAAAACAGACACATGAACGTACGCAGTATTGTCCACAAGGCAACATCTATCAATATTAAAGTATACCAGCGTCAGTTGCGCTATCCGATGCATTAGTTCAATGATGAACCCAGCCCCATCTGAGTCGCCGACGATGATTCTTTGTCAAGTTAACGGATGTCTCTATAACGCAAGATACCACAACACATCCACTCACATTATTTACATGAGCCACACACTTATCATGAGCGGGTTACGACAAAATGTACGTTGTACATTTTGTACTAGACGGTACGACGCATCACGACAGACTCGTCAGATCAATTAACTTTCATCATCCCTGCCTGATGATGTTCCTGATCTCCCCGATGACGTGTCCCCGTCTCTGCATTCGTCTGAGCATTCACACCAGCGATACCGTCGTCCATCGTCGCCATGACACCAGCCGCGGCAATAGCGTCGCCTTCCAGCGTCACCAATTATCTTTGTTTAGTGTCAATCTTCAGTGCGAGCCGTCGAGGTTGTTTTCAGCCGACAGAGTCGAAGAGTTATGAACGGCTGTCAATAGCGGTCCAAGGACGCTTATCCACGCCGACTCCTGCGTCGACGCCGACGGGTGAACGCCACTCGCTTGGCTAGTCAGAGTGAGCTTCGCGCTGGCAAACGGCGTGTCCCTATGGCGCAGGATGATGAGATACCGAACGAATACGGACGATGGAAACGAGTACAGGATCTGGCGGCAACGCTGGGGAACACTGGTGGTGCTCGTTTGGCTCGTCTCGTCCTGTTAGTGTCAGGCGACGAGGCGTTGCCATTGAAGGTTGATTAGAGAGACGCTTTAGATATGCCCCCGGGAGCTGAAGAAGGTCGCGGACCCCTCGGTGCGGACCCCTCCTCGCTGGTATCGAACGTCGTAGTTGTATAAATACGGCGTTATTAGGAAGAAGAGACGAGAGGAAGGGTGTCGAGAAACTCTGACCCGAAGGCAGGAGGACAGATGAGAATTGTCGCCGATTAGCGTAAACGTTGGATAAGTGCAGTTCCAGGTCGCTGAGCGAATCGTCTGAGCTTCACTAAATTGACATTCAGACTATCAATGTTTGCGTAGCTCAGACTGTATCTACATAGAAGCGCACTAATCGAAAGCTGTACCCAGTGAAATCGTCCCAGGGCCAAGATTGGCAATTACCGGAGAATCGGATCGTTTTCTTAGATAACCGTAAAGCGTAACTGACGGTAGATAGCAACCCGAATCGACTGTCGTTCGATATCGTTTGTTGTTTAGTATCAACTTCGCCGGGTCTATATAAAAGGCAAGGAGTGTCTACAAACGCGTTATCGTTGTCCCGCAGACTTGCTAAGACGATAATCCCCTCTAATGCTTGTGATGATCCGTGCGATTCGGTTACCGAAATTCTGTTTCTGTTGAGGTGCTTGCACCCAAACACGTGCATGCGTTCGAAGTGTTCCAAATGAGGAGTGAGACCCATCATCTGTAGTGGCCAGAACGACGACGAACCTCAGTTTAATAGCTCTGAAAATCTCTTTTAATAGTAGAATGCAGTAACGGTGAGGAGGTCGCGTTTTTCTATTCGCTTTTTCTGAAAGAAAAAAAACCAACTGCTAGACTGTTATGACAATACAGGTTAGTTGCCTATACCTGTTATGCTAACTCATCATGTAGTTGCTAACTAACATTTTGAGTGTTAGCGCAAAGAAAAACGTTTTAGTTGTGCTCATTCCTTGTTTCAGATGTCCTGCGATGTATGTTTACGTGTGTATATATATATATATATACATCACTGTGCTAAGAACTTTGCGGGCACCGATTCGTATGCGAGCGGCGAGCTTGAACCGGGGTCTAGATGGCTCAGGACCGCCCTCGTTGCCCTTTTGCCATTTCGTTGAACATTAGGTTAATTATACACAGATATTCGTTGAGTCGGATTTCAGTCGTTCGGCTAGACGGAAGCAAACGTAAAATGATGCCGGAATAACAAGCAAATAAGGTGAGCCAGACTGGGAGTGGATATATTCATGATGCATCCACCTAACAAACAATGAAAGAACCCCATTTGACCCTGCGTTTCGTCTCTGCCCCCTCCTCTGGCCGATGATAAAGCAAGACAGACATAAGGAAACGAAACAACTCTCGCTTCCACCGGCCAGCTCAACGTTCAGCCGACGCTACAACACAATCAGACTCAGACAAGCGTTTTTAGAGCCGGCCGGATTCAGCGGGAAAAATAATGCTATTCCTTACACCTCGCATCGCTACGCAGTCCGTCAGGATCATTAGAAGCAGCGCAGTATTCTCCTGTCGTTGAACGAAAGCCGCAGTTGTTTCGGCTGCATTGCTTTCATTTCGTGGATGCGAACGAGTTGTTCGCAACTTCGTCCGGCGACTTGCGAAGTGCGATGTAGAACGGCGGATGATGACGCACTTCGAACCGTTGTAACAGATTGAGTCTTCATCTGGATAGATAAAGTGATCGTTGGGCTATGCAGGTTAAAGCCTATTAAAGCCGCGCTGCAGACGGCGTCAGCTGATGCAACGACGATGTTAGCCAACTGCCGAAGCGGCGCAACGCTGCTCGACTTCGGCCTGATTGGTGTTGGTCATCGAGCGTGAAGTTGGGAACAGAGTTCTCGGTCAGTTTGGGCCGCAAACACATTTCCGGAGTGCTGCTGAGCGGACCCCCGAGATGCGTGAGCGATTCGGAACAGGCAGTCGCCTTAAGGACGGTGGCAAAAGTTGGGGGAAAAGGTCCCATAAGTGATCATCTCCCGTGGGGCAATTCAGTGAAGATGAAGCGAGCCGAAAGGGGCATCGGGCCGTACACGGTCTAAGGTCGGAGGTAGGACTTCACAAACTGGCCGATCCCGAACAATCGTTGTGATGAAGCTCGGCTCGGAGAACGATTATACTTCGCTCAGAAACAAAAAAATATTGAGACTGACCATCATCCAACATTTAGCCTCCCTCCACCGTGGCGCTCTTTGCATCCGTTTTCGTAAGGCTCGTTTAGTGACAGAGCAAATACGAAGCAGCTCCAGTTGAAGCCGAAGAGGAAGGAGCACTTCGCCAGAATTTCGGCGGAAGGCTGCTGATTAGTTGGTGAACTCCATAACGGAGAGGTGATGATCTTGCTGAATGTGATGGGCGTGCATTGAGTATGGAAGACTGGGGTGAAGAACAGGCCATCGTTGTAATGGAGCCAGAGGAATATATCTGCCCCGTTTGAAGAGAAGCGATTCGTGTGCGGGAGTCTGATAACAGCTCCGATGGCCGCATCTGAAGTAAGACAATATAAATTCGTGGAATCGTTCGACTACGGTGATGATCAGGGGGAAAAGATGATGGAGAAGAAAAGCGTTTCAGCGCAATACAGCGTTGACGTCGAAAGAGCAATTGAAGACCATTTTGTGTGATGGTATTGCCGATGAGGTTGGCGACGCGTGATTATTGCAGTCGAGGGTGAGATTTCGTTTGTGAATGGCCTTTCGCGAACACGTTTATACAAAGTGCATGCTTTCAGTTCGAAGAGGTTGTAAGCGCAGAAATCCTTAGATAGAATTGTTTTTTTGAATAATGACACGTCATGTGTTGTATTGATGAACTGCTTACCTTTAGTAAAGAATACCGCTGACATTTGAATAAGAAACATATCACCTCCTTCCCCTTCGTGCACGTAAACCTGTCAACTAATTCTAACTTACAATGTTTGCTTGTGCACGCAGCTTCTGCTTAGCCGAGTCACGCACCCCCGGCAGAACAAAGCAGGTGATATCTTTAGCCTGCTGAGCTTAGCTGATGTCCTATCCCGCGAATCTTTATGTCGTCATCGTTTACCGGTAGATAGGGTATAAATACTATCTACTCGAGCAAGCTTAGAAAATGTGCAGGTATGATCTTAATCCTCCTGACATCCACTCATCGTCCAGTTCCTCCTTCCACTATGGTAGAGGCGCTAGGCGCCATTACTGATGCGTGTCCTTCTTCAACCGTTTCTCGTAGGGAAAGCGAACGTTTCGACAGGGACCGACGTCGAACGAATGCCATGAATTCACATTGCACTTCATGAACACCGAAGGGCAAACCACGCCCTCTGGATAGCTCCTTCCGCCTGTTGTCATCGTTTAGTTCTTCGCGTTTCACTTTTCGGGAAACGTCGTTCTTCTGCGTGGTGATGACCGTTGCATTGCTGCGCCATGCGCACCGTCCAATTTCATTATACGTACACGTTTTGCAAACTGATACCGCGTGTAGAGAGAGCAAAGAGACGTCGTAGTGGGTCTTCAGCCAGGCGAAGACTGTCGACGAACACCGGCGGTACTGTTCCTTGGAAGCATTTTCGTGAACTCTTCCACTGAAAAGTAAATAATTGCCATTCGCTGCCTGTCACTGGCCAGTTTCGTACGAGGACGTATGTTACATATCCACCTTATCCGTGGACGGAGTTAAGGCGCTGCTTTAGCCACGCGCGTATTTTCTTCCACTTCGGCCGGAAAGCAAGACGGTAGGCGGCGGCGTCGTTGGCAAAGTCGAGAAAATGTCCATGCGAAGTCTGCGCACGTCTTCACGCCCCTCGCCGAGATTTCACTCCAACGTCATCGCAGACACCCTCATGTGGATGGCCATCTCGAAAACGACAGAGCTGGCGATGTCATTATTCGAGTATAGGCTCCGGCTGGTGTTAAGCGCGAAAGTCATAGATGCACTCAACACATGGGCGGACTCAGCTGTCATCTCTGTGAGAATTGCTGAGTTCAAATGGGTTAACGCTGTCCTAGGTAGTAGAGGACGAGTGAACTCATGAAGGGATGCGGCGTAGGGATTGACATAACAGTCCACCTATATGAGCTTCTAGCTGCTCGAATGCTCCTACGGAAGTTATATTTGCGCAGCTGTGCAAGCCCGGAGCCATCACCGAACCTCCGCAATCAGCGCCCCGTTACCGGTATAACAGCCAAAGGTTGTGGTCGACCCTTCGTGGATATAAGGTGAAGTTATGAGTCAATTACATCGTTAGGTCAGCTGGTGCTAGGCCCAACCGATACTGATGGCTACACTGGAATTACAAATCCTACGTCTGGCTCTGTTATTGCAGAGCAGGAAAAGATGGACCAGTAAGTTGGTGAAGCCAGACACAGCCGTTGCCAGTCTTTTCCCTCTGTCTCAACAGACCAGAAAATACCAGTAGCCTTTCTGGGTGGAGCGAGAAGTTAACGACGAGCTTCGGCTTGCAGTTCGGCTACAGCCGAAAAGAAGAAAATATGTCGGTGGGCGACGCACTCGTTAAGCGATGTCCGTGTAACAAAAGGAGCTCGAGACAAGCAAAAAAAAAAACCGTCTACTCCGGAAATGTTGACACAGTTGAGAGTGCTTCCATTCATCGGGGGTGGCCGACGGAGATTGTCCCGAAGAAAAACTAGGGGACTTGCCACCAAGCCGGAACTGTTGAGACAGTTGAAGCTGAATTACCTGAGGGCTTCCGGAGGCCTGAAAACTGGGAATTCGGGGGGGGAGGCCCAAACGGCCATGAAAGCGAACACGAGGCAAAGTTGAAAGGCTCCAGCAACATCAAGGAGCTTTCCTTGTCGATAGGAATAAGGATATGTTCACTTCTGCTTCTATCAATACTCAAAGTCGACTATGATCGCTAGTTAGACTTCCGAGTGACAATTTTGCATTTTTTCGTTGGTCGAATTTGTTATTAAGTGGGGTCGAACACGTCTTGCTCTATTCTGGGTCCTAAATTGTTGCCAGTAAAACGTGTGGACGTGTTCAGAGGTTCTTCCACATAGACTATAAGCATGGCAGAATATTTTGAATGAGCGTCACTTTCATTGTTACGCTTTTCACCTGGATTTGTTCTAACGTTTGTTAGTCAGTAGATACCTCTATGCATCAAACAACTCGCATTCTTGGAGAAATGCGTATTTCAATATTTTTATGTTTGCAATAATCGTCTCATATGTTTAATTCACCTCTACGCAAAAGAATACTTCCGTCATCAGAGCTGTCATGAACTTCCTAAACTTTTCAATGGAACTTTAAATCTTTCTCAATAGCCGATTAAAACAGCGTTCCACCGAATTTGTCTGCCAGGTAGAATCTATATATTTTTCTAGGCATTTAACGTCCACGGTAGCGCTTTTCATGTTACTTCGTGAGACGGATCAGTCCCCTAAATGTAAATGTGCAACGGCGGGGATCGAACCCGTGCACAGACGCGTCCCTTCAAATATACATCAAGGCGCACGCGAATGCGCCAAGCCACCGAGCTCGACGCCAGCTAGAACATATTAGACGCTTTTGTTCTCGCTGACGTAATTAATTGCTTGCATAGATTCACTTGACGCCTGATTAGAACTCGTTTGGTGCCCCCAAAATTCCCAGTGCCAACTGTGGAAATTCGGAGTATGAAACGTGCAAATTGGCAACATCGCAGGCGCAAACGTTCCGAAGCCCTCGGCCAAAACGCATGAGCATGATATTTCGTGCCATTACACAATTTTCCCAGGGCTGCCAATATTTTCGGTGCCGTCCTCGGAATTGCAAGTGAAGTTGCTGACCTTCGCGCCAATGTAATAACAATTCATTTGTTGGCCGTCAGCAAACTGGCTGCCTCTACTTCTGTTGCTCAGAGCAGGTTACTGATCTATTTCCTGCTCCGGACGACATCGTGAGTCGGACCACGCTTGGCCGGAGGGATTGCACGCGAGAGATGGAATGAACGCGAAATAGGCATCATAAAACAATGGGGGGTACTATATAGGCCTCGCCACATAAATGTCGAGAGTAATCTTTGGTTGATGCGCACGTATGTCCTTGCCAAAAATGGTGGCCGATGCTGGTCTTACCGTGATGGCCTAGGCTGTCGTAGGCTCTTGTGGAGTCCTTGATCGGTCCGGACGAGCGCGAGAGAGGATCCGAAGAACTGGGGAGATGGAGACGAAGCAGCCGCTTTGGACGTCTGCAGGGAAAGGGCTACCCAAATCCTGTCTGGGGTGACATGGCGGCGCGCGACCTCGACCCGTTTCCACTTCCGTACGACCCACGAGGGTGCCGGTCATATAGCGGCCATCCACTTGACAGGGTTGACGAAAATGTGCATCAGTTCGCCGATGACGTTCTTTCGAGCAGCGGCAAGACGCCGTACTCCGGCCGCGAGCGATGCAGTTGGCAAGCGCGTAACTAGCTTGCCTATGGTCTGCCGACGAGGAGAACGCGGTAGACGCTGAGCGACAACCTTGGGTCGGATTATGCTTAAGGCGAGCTACGTCGTCTCGAAACGGATCGTGGAAACGGCGGACCGTCGCCAAGTACGAAGGCAAGCTAGTAACAGCTGGGGTGTTGTCATGTAGTAAGTTGACATGACATATGTGGGTGGAAAATGCGCGAGTATATTCGATGCAAAAGTGGACGCTGATACATTTGGATGAAACGACAGCGAGCGAGAAGCATCGAAAGCTGTGCGAGGTGAGCGAATGCTGTGCCTTATCTCGTTAAATCCATCATTTTCGGCCTCGGTGGAAATGCCATGCGAACCGTTTGGAGATGTAGAGAGGAGGCAGCACCCTCCGGATGAGAATTCAGTTCATTTGCAGGAACTGGTTGACATCCTAGAAGATGCATTCATCCATAACGCGACTTATCTCTGTGCTGTTGGCAAGGGAGCTCCTCCTAATTACACGTGGCTGTCTACGTGGAATACAGGTCAATATTATTATATCATGGTCATCATGCCATCCAAAACAAGACGGCACTAAGTTAGACTTCTATTTTTTAGCTGGTGCCTGTTGCTCCCTACGGGCTCTATGTCGCAATATGCTTTCGTTAACCCTCCAGGGAGTCAACTGACAATGAGCAACAGCGAACTCCCAGGCAACACACGGACGGAACAGAATTACGTAACCACAAGAAACGAGAATGCCGGGTTGCCAATTTTTTTCACCTCGCAAAATGCTGAGTATCTAGAAACGAGAAGAAGAGATCCGACAGAGTAAGCCGTCTGCTCCAAAACACCATTTCAGTCTGAGGATACGACCGGCGATCGTCAACGTCGAAAAACGTAATGACAGAAAAGCCATTTGGCTCATGATATGAGCAAGGGTAATTGTTCGAGGCCAAGTTAGGAAGGAGGAGAATGGCTGATCTCTGATAATAGAACTCGATTAGGATTTGTTAGTGCGAGCGTGTCCGTCCTCAGCGATCAGCTCTGCTGGCTTCTGCAGTTTCTAGAGTCCAGTCTGAGGCTAATATAGTCCCCCTTCCAAGCAGAACAAAGCTATTTCCACTCCTATATCGCCATCCACATGTATTATGGTCGTATAATGCAATTAGACACACATCTATCGTGGAGCTAGACATTAAAACACAGTAGCCTGTCGTTTCGGCTTGTGGTACATTTTTGGAAAACAAAACAGCACCAACATCGAGATTAGAGTTCGCTGGGTTGATTGACAGAGGCAGAACCGTTCTAAGCCTTAGCAAATGCCCCAAAAGGCACGCGGCGTACGATTATTGCTGTTTAGCTTCATAAATGCCTTCATGCTTTTATTATCGAGCATATCGAGCTTTGATCATTGAGTCACCCAATTTGAACGTTGAAGTACGAGACCAAAGCTTTACTTCGCGGAACGACCCTTTCACTTCCGCCGGCCTGAGGACAAATTTTCCACAAAGACGAAGAGGAGCCGAGAATGGTTGAAAAGTCACGTCTGATGCACGGCCATCGTGTTCCAGGTTTGAAGTCCTTTATGCTTCTGAACCCTTACACAGGTGTGGGTTTGCCTTTTGACAAGAGCATCATCATCTATTTAGCAAGCTGTTAGCGCAGCGCTTGACATGCCCAACAAACATAATGAGCACAATGGGGAGTTAGCGACGCGTACGGGCAGCCATCGTCATGGTCAACGCATCGATAGTATTAACATGCAAGATATAGTAAATAGACCAGCAACGATAAGCGGCACTGTAAGAAAGTGTTTGAAAACGTCGTTTGCAGCCATATTGCCATCGTATGCGTTAAGTGAATGTTATTGGGAGGGAAATAAATGCATTTGTTTCGTCGCAAACGTTCCTAACGACTTTCCAAGAAAAGGAAATCAAGGTTATCGTATTACCGTGCGAGGCAATTTTTGTCGGTCGACATATCTAGCGCAATGTGTAGGTGCGCAGATGCCCTGCAAATGCGTAGCAGCGAATTATAATAAAATACAAATTTCCGTCGGTACAAGTGAGCACAGCAACCGGTTTTTCTAATCCCTTCGTCTACGCATATGTCCATGTTGATGACCATACTATTGTTATGGATCAACTGTGGTCGTTTAAATTTGATAGCTAAAACTCAATATCAGAATGTCTCAATGTGCCGTTCGTAAAATTCAGATTTTTTACAGAATTAAGCGTGAATGTGGCTTCTCGCTCGACCCAAACGCAGCTGTGTTTTTGCATGGAATTAACCAGATGCATCGGCTGATGACATAATCTTATGAGTGATGAGCAGGAACGAAGTTTTTTCTATCAAAATGAAGCGTAGCAGCCATTCGCTTTTACTCGCCTCTTTTATAAGTGCAGGGAACAGGTGCAACGGAAGAATATTTCCGCCATGCTCACCTATAAAAAGAAGCGTGAAGACCTTGAGAATAGAGGCCTATTCCCCCCTCCTCGATGTGCAAGGAAACAACTTCTTTTGCGTACTCCTATGCATTTCGCAGCAGATCGCAATGCAATTATCGCCGTTCTGGCAAGTAAGCGGCTACTACGACTCGAGATTATATCCTGTCCTGTACGGATCTCCTCCGATTTCCTGTTTGTGATGATGTCTGCAGTATGCTCCGGACGGATAAAGCACTCCTAAGCATGGTTTCACGGTGAAACGTGGAGTTTAGCTCATTATTCGGACTTGTTGATGAAACTGTGACGCAACGTCTGTGATCCCCGAGGAAATTCGACTTGTTTCGCG
>MNPL01009040.1:0-16566 GCA_002081605.1 Tropilaelaps mercedesae | reverse complement strand
GTTCAATATTCTTGACAAGCACCGTAGGAAAAAATCTCTTGCGCCTACCCCCGCCAGACTCAACAGTTAGAGGAACCAAGAGGTCTGGCGGACCACCAGTGTGGCTTTAGAACCATTAGGGATAATTACCACTGACCTTCCTTGAAAATATTATTAGGGTGGCCCAAGAAAAACGTAAAAGAACCACAGGATGCGGGAATCTTATCGATGGTGCTCGTTAACATCCGCCTTTAATTCTATGACGTGAAATGTTATTCGCAGGACATTATAGCAAAAAGTTATCGCTCCATACCTCCTATGCATAACTTACAACCACCTTAACGAAAAGCAGATAACCTAAAGCAACGACAATGTTGTAGACCAATATAGGCGAGTGATCCGCAGGGCAGTGCTAGAAACCAACATTGTGGAATATGGTCGATTGTATAATCTCACGCTTACAATAGCTACCAGAAAAGTTATCCCTTTGGTTTACAATGATGGCCTGATCCTACTAGTAAGAGATCAAGTGTCCCCACGAAATACAATAACAAGGCTGAAATCTAAGGACTTTTAGGAAGCTTTTGCTGAGAAATACAAAGAACAAGGTTTCAAAATATCGATATTCATCTACGCGTCTAATTTAA
Source organism: Tropilaelaps mercedesae (assembly GCA_002081605.1). Taxonomy (NCBI): domain Eukaryota; kingdom Metazoa; phylum Arthropoda; class Arachnida; order Mesostigmata; family Laelapidae; genus Tropilaelaps; species Tropilaelaps mercedesae. The sequence continues at coordinate 15,940 of MNPL01009040.1, read as the reverse complement.
TTCTTATTCTCGTAGCTTAGAATATGTTAGCCTTTTGCATCAATGTACCGAACTGATACGCATTTCCTGATGATGTTCAATTGTCATTTCGTTTAGATAAATGAAAATTATTTGCAAAGTATCAAGAGAGTGTAGGTTACAGAGCGCTACTTTGTCTGGTTCCTTCTAGTAAAAAAGTCATTTTTTCTTTAAACGGGTGGTGGTGATTTAGCATGAAAGAACAATATTCGGTTTTTTAAAACTTTTTGGGACTCATAACCCTAGGGTTGATTTAGACAATGATGCATTGTGAGCTGTACACCAAACTAGCATTGCAGAGTTATTGATTACAAATATGCGACAGTACCAAATCCAAAGATGTCTTTGTGCCGTAAATCGACACAGGCCAAAAATGACGACAATTTCTGGAGTGTGTTCCTGCACTTTGAGAGTGCCTCCTGCGATTTGTTTCACTTACCTATATACGCAGTATTTCAACGTATACTCGAAGCGCTGATTTTTTTCGTTATAGAATTTATAAGTAGCACCATTAATTTTCGAAGTTTGTATTAATTTGTTAGATTGAAACGAGGTGCCCTTTTTTTTTCGCAATTAGATGTATCACTACTGCTATGAAAACCGATCTTCATTGAACTGACGTATTTCATATCGGTTGTCTGTCCCGAGTCGTAATCAGTGTTTATGTGAGATGCTGAACTCATCGCTAACGTTTCGAAAGAAACGCCTCTAATAAGGATTGCTGAGTCAGCATTTTTGGTTCTGAGCCACCCTTCTCCTTATGAGTATGTTTTTGGTATTTGAACATGTCAGCTGATTTCCAAAACACAGCGGAAGAGCTAAACGCTTTTCTTGCGTGTCTTCGTACCTGTATATGGCTTTGTTTAAGCTTGAAAACGTATCTTACACGATTTGAATAGAAACTGCTACCATGCGGAAATAACATAAGAATGCACCAATATTCACTATCATGTTACTTAATGTATTCCTTTGTCTTTATCTTATTCCCTTTACATGTTTCCAAAATAATGTATAGTAGATAATGCTGGATAATAAAAAATAGATGAACGGTGACAAACTAATTACATAGCATACATATAAAATGTCAAAAAGTACGCCCCCTGCATCAACTTTCCCCCAGATATTAATATCAAAGATCCTTCTTAATTAAGGGAATTGTGGAAAGAAGACATTTATTCTGATGATTTTTACTCTACTTCTGCTTGAAACCTAAATATTCATAGTTGTTTGCCATCGGCGATCTTGCCTATATATAAGACCTACACTATTATTTCTTATTTCTATAACATTCCAACCTTCATCGTTTCTTCACTCTTACCCCAAACAGGTTTTATCTACGTCGCCCTTCGTGATAACGAGAGACTTTTAGACTTTTTAAAGTTTACGTCGGCTCTGCAGATAACACGTCGAAGGAAAATCAGCTGAACGTGCGAGAAGACCGGCGATCCTGTGATAAAGCAGTTATGTACTAGAATCGATGCAGCATCGTACGTGCTTGAGCGGAGCCGCTCTGTCGACACCTGCCGGTCACAACGACAAAGTAAGGTAGGAGCTAAATGTAGAACAACTCCTCATTTTTTACAGCCGAAAACCAAGCTTATTACGATCTAAAAAGGCTCGTCAGATCACTTTTATATTTTGCCTTTAGTGTTAACTAAGGATAATAGTAACTTGAAAAATGTATTAACTAATTTATTTTATTTCGAATGTATTATAAAGCCTCTTAGAAGCCGAATAAGCGTTGAAAACGTTGCCTAGAATTTATGACTTGGACATTGTAAGATATAAAGGCAGCGTCTGAAAAGCTTGGTGGTTACAGACTCTCGCAAAATGGCGTCATCTCCATTGATCGTTTCGCTTAGAATCGCTTGGGATTTATTAAACTGAGGTTGCAGAGTTTCTTGACTTTTTCAGTTGCCTGAATTATAACTTACTTAAGATGACATTTGGTGGCGCGCACAATACCATAACCGATATTACACCCAATGCCACATATTGTCGTCCTCAGTAGCTTCGCACTTGTTTAAAACAAAAACATGGACATCAAAGAATAGAGGTAGAAACTGTCCGAATTACTCTCTAGCACACACAGGCTCAACGCAGTAAACAAACGCCGAAGGAAATCACATAGGTAGTTGAACGTATACTCTAATAGACGTAACCTCAAAAATTGCAAGCTCAGGCAATTCATAGTGCCACTTTGTAAAACTTATGGCAGATCAAGAGTCACCATGCATGCCAAAACGCACCAAATGAATATCACTATAATCACACACTTGTCACAAAGATACGACAAACACACCACACGAGTATTGTAGAAGCAACATAAAGGTACAAATATTATCCATAGCAACTTTTACAAAACACCCCTTAGAACATACTTTGAAACAGAGGAGCCAAAATTTTTGTTTATTTTCTTCGCAGAATCGTGTTCGAATTAATATAGATTCTCCAATAGAGAAAATATAATGAGACGCCTCACTATTTCGATAAAGAACTCAAACATTACTGCTGTCGTAATTAATAGCAGGAAGGGCAACAAAAGCAGCTCTCAAAGTTTCTGCCAGGAGCGACAGGCATATCCAGCAGCCGACATTTCTCTCGTTTGTTGACTGCCTTTTGGCTCGTGTTTTTTTTATTCTAGCATTCGCGTCTTTATTTTCCTGCTAGTTTTGAATGGGCGGGAGCCTCGAGCGACGCAAGAAAGGGAGACCAAATGCAATTAGGAAAATTCCGAACGACCCAATTTTCTTATCTAATATTCGGTGCGTACTGTAGCAGTCATTTCTGCGCTGTTCCTCATCTCGTAAAAGTCGATGCATTTTATTGCATTGTATACGTATATTTGAATAAAACGTGTAAGACACCATTCAACATGCAAAGCAAATCATGTTACAGATTATACGGATCTGTTGGAGTGTGAAGTACGAACTAGGACTTATCGGAGTTAACATTGATATTACTGATTACACTGAATATAGCCAGCAAGAACCGGATGAATATTTTAGCTCATTGAAATTTTTAATCTGTCTGCTGTAGAATGCACTTAAAAAATTAGTGGTTGGTCAGCACCAAGTGAGCTAGAGTACTTCAGCTGCTACTTGCGGTCGACTTCTTCGTAATCATCATAATCGTAGTATGCAGGTATAACGACAATTAATGACACCATTATGCACAATGGTCGCCGGAAGATGGTGGCGCCAGACAACCTTAGTTTGTGTGTGTGCGTTATTGTATATATATATATGTGTATATATATATATATGGATAGGTGAATGTGGTTGAAACAAACTAGATTTTTACTGTGTTACCATATTCATGTTGAGTTGATGATATTTGTGTGTTCCGTGTCTAGTAACCCCTCAACAACAACAAACGTGTTAGGGCTGTTGCTGTTGTTGGCCGGCTACTAACATTGTCACTAAAGAAGATATCGGTAATATAATTATGTTATTTTCCAGCGGTTTGGGGGTGCGATAACTTAACCTGTGCTTTCCGCTGTCTATGAATTCGGAGAGTCACTAAAATGTGAAATGAAATACAAGAAAATCGCTAATGTGTCAAGTCTTCTTCTTGCATTGATCTAACATTTAATCAGGTAGTAAGCACTGCAAAATGGCCTTGCTAGGATACAACAATGATTTGCGAGATCGATGACCATCAGTCGAATAAATGCGTATAAAATATTTCATTTTTTTAGGACTGATCATAACGGAACATTTAACGTCCATGGTAGCAATTTTTGCATTACTTTGTAAGACGGACCCCATATAAATGTAAATGTGCACCGGCGGGGATCGAATCCGTGCACCTACGTGTTTCCTCCGGTCGCAAGGCGCAAACGAACGCACCAAGCCACCAAGCTCGACTGAACACATGCATACGTAACGTTACTACCTAATTGCGTAATACACCAAGATTAATATACGCACAAACATATAAACTAACAAGGATACATATTAAAACTATACAACCGCTGATATTTTAAAATATTTAAAAGACCTTAATATTTTAAAATATATCTTAAAATTTACTTTAATATATTTTAAAATATGTAAAGGGATGCTATGGCCCCTGAGATCAATCTGCATGTTCACCTAAGGCAAACAAAAAAGCTAACTGCTCAGTGACAAGAAAAAGTGGTGCGAGATAAAGGAAATATGTAAGCCAATATCGTTTATTCGTAATACCTTTTGTAATCAAAAGGAAGACAGATACGACAATCAACTAAGCGTAGAATTAGTAGTACATGCCAAAACAGCAACAGGGAATATAAATATGGCTGTTTTGATCTTCGCCACGTTTGCATTCTACAGATTTTCTTTTTTTGGATGTTTTTTTACATGACGCTCCGTCGTTATATCTTTTCGCGTTATTTCGATCCAGCGCTTGCGTTGCTGTTTTCTTCTGATGGAAAGCTTAGAACTTCCGATTGAATCATTAGTCTGTCTTTGCAGAGCTCTCCTCGAGCTTACCCTTGGCAGATGTCTTGTAATTATAATATAATTTCTCCACTTTTCGCATTAATTTTGTTCCAAGCGATCTATTAGTCTCCGGGAAGCTTTTGCGCTTTTACTATTTTATGGAATATCATAATCAGCTGTTTTACAGGTCTTAATTTTCCGCGTTTATTACTAAAAGTATATGACGAAAGCTGGCTGCGATACTGACTTTTACCGTTCTCTACCTCTATCCTTTACCATACTTCTACGTACATGCTACGTTACCAGTTCATCTCAATATCAACGTACACACGCGGGGAACCCTTCGTTCCCTCTATTCGTTCATTATCGGCTCAATCGTAAACTATTTTATTTTATTTTGAGCGCAAATTTGCCCAATTATATATATATATATATTTGTTTAAAATTGTAGTACTATCTAATATAAATAATTTTTAATTTTACACAAACATTTTAATTTGCGTAAATTATTTGATGTTATAATGTTCTAGTAATAATAATAATTTAATAAACGTTTTTACCGAGATTATTGTCAGTACTGCGTTACTTGTGCCTGACTATGGAAAACTAAATATCTGCAAAGTTACTATAAACACTCCGGCGATTGGCATGGATGTATACGCGGTGTTTCATCAAAAGATAACTTCAAAAGTTAACCGCAAGATAAGCGATTTAGTTGGTAGGAATCTGGTACAGTGCTAGCCTATCCTTAGTCGTGGAATACACTTTTCAAAAACAAGCGATAAACTAAAAAATCATTCCAGAGTATAGTTCGCAAAATAAAATGTTTATTGAATTCATACGACTCATCTAGGGTCAATTTCAGATGAATTTCAAAACTCATCGTTAACTTAAAAAGCAGATTATTACAATCACTTTTAAACCTTTACTAGCAATAAGCTCTAATACATGGTAACAGTAACTTCATGCATTCAGACTAAAATAGTATGAAAAAATAAGAGACTTATAGGTTAATTTAAATCAAAACCTAGGTAACAATTAGCAGGTTGCCAAACTGCCCGTAACCCATAAACATATTCAAAAAAGAGCAATTTCTTTATGAGTTTTAAACAATATAAAGATATCAATGGTTAAAATAAATATATGATCAAGTAAATTCAGCATATACTAATCTTGATATATAGAGGACTTAAACCTAGTGACTAAGTACTAAAATTGTTTATATGTGACAGTTTCCAGTGAAAGTACAGGTAAATACATGCTAGGAAAATACAAGTTTTGGTAAGAAATCTTCATCCTTCTATTTTTGGACATAACTTTTGGACATAATTTTAATATCATTAACTTGTAAAGCAATGTACAATTCTTGCTCCCTGGTAAACCACATAAAATTGTGAAGTTCGAAAGGAAAAAGTTTACCCTACAGTGGGCTCACGTGTATGTCCCAAAGCTCATGTGGATGAAGGGTTGTGAGGCAGACATATGCATAGGCTGAACGGCCCAGAGAATCCACCATTTGTTTTTATAAAGTGCGGCTTCTTATCCAAACGCGCAATTTGCTGTCAATGTTCGTCCTTCTAGCATTATAAACTCATTACCTATAGTTACCGATTGCCTGCAACATATTATCCACTAATTTCCTCGGACAACTATTCCTAACAGATTTATGACGGACTTACAGAAGATATGTATTCCATTGATTATCTCGTGACTCTTGCAGGCCATTAATTCTTGGAGTATAGTACCTCTGGCGCTGCTGCCAAAGTCAATTTATACTGTGTTAAAATCTCCAGCGATTAAGTACAACGTTGCACTCCTTGTTTTCCACTTGCACCTGAATAACATCAGAGAAAGGTTTCGCGGTCTTCCATCTAGCAAAAGTATACTGCCACTTCTGTCACGTTCACGCACACCTTGCCATTTCATTAAGTATTATATATCCACACGTGGTCTCAGAAACTACGTTTTGTCGATCATCGTGTATTGTAGGTCAAGACACACAAAGCATGAACTAAAAGTATACTTTAGGAAAACATGTAAAAATTATTCTGTTACGCAACGATTGTCTGTTGTGACTCTAGAAAACAGTTGTTGAACTGCCCATTGTAGGACCAATGTCACGTAATGTTGCGGTACCACCACAAGGTGCTTGGTCTGAGTATGCATGCGAACGTGGTCGAAAAAGGCATACGAGGCTTACCATCATACTTGACACTCCATAATGTTCTTTCACTGACCTACTCTTTGTTAGCGTCCCCTCTCACATTTGCACACCAACAATACAAAACATAAAAATGATAGTATCAAGGAGCAGAATTTGCACAATTGAGTATCTCCCTTACAATAGCAGCAAGCAGAAATATCACAGAAAAATACATATATAAGAAAATAGAATGCTTCACTGTAATATTATTTCTACAAATATGTCTGCAAATATGTTTTTTAACCTCACGCGGGAACACCCTAGCCCATGTAAATCCCCAATTTTTCACGAAAGGGGGCTCAAGGAGGCAGGCGACCGGTAGGCAAGTGTATATCAACTGGATATTCGATAACAGATGGTCTCAAAAGGTAGTTGGCTGACAGGTAAATCTTTTGATGACAAGAGTGATTAGTAATGCAATATCAGCAGGAGTGGCCTTCTCGCCATTTTAAATACAAGAAGGGCAACGTAAGCAGTGTAAATCTTGCATAAAGGCCTCAGTCGAATTCCTTAAAAATCTCGATAAGCGAGTTTCCGTGACAACTGCCAAAAATGCTGTAGAAGTTTTATTATAAGTGATCTGAAGTCTGAGAATGATCGCTTTATAACACCACCCCAGATAGTGATTCCATATTATAGGAAGAGTATAAGCAGTATTTTTTACGCCATAATTAAGCCATCGATTGGAATACTGCGCTCACTAAGGCAATGTGTTAATGAAATGACCGCATAAAACTTAAGCGCCACAATTTTAAAATGAGGCTGCCATTTAAGTATTTTGTGGAGCGTTAAGCCACACTGGGTCAGTTGTTGTAATCTTTCGCGGTGGGCACTTAGCTTAGAAAACGGATGTGAGGTTGAATTAAGGTGTTCTCTACATAGGCAGCGGTTTTACTGAAACTGTGTGACGAAATCTTGAACAGAAGAAGAGGAAAAAACGTTTATTTTTAGTTATTTCATGTTTGAAGTTGGTCAAGATAATAACTATAAACGGTCTTGAGGTGGACTTTTGTGGTGTCCTGACGTCAACTGTCCGCCAATGACTTGCTGCTGCCAATCACAGCTGCCTGCTCTCTATCCAAGAGAAGCTAACCACAGCAGACAAACAGACAAAGCATTTGAGCATTTGAAGGAAAAAGAAATGCCTTGAGCGATTGAAGGCGGCCGCAATACCTCATATCACAGCAAGGAAAAGTTAACCATCCTCAACGACGTCAACGAAACCGTGGTAGAGATGGGCAAAGTCAAATTGGCATAGTGAAAAGAAACCCACCTGCTGCTCAAGTTTGAACCCCCTGCTCGGAAGCTCTTTACAAATATTCAACAAGAGAAGTCAAAAAATTGAAAAGTTCTATAATCACCCTTCTTTTTAGACAAGAGAACAAGCCTGGAAATATCAACTTCCATGAATGAACTAATAGTGATGTGATCGATAGAGGTACTAGAAGATGGGCGAGTCACTTTATCGAGCACTGCATAAATTCCGTTAAGAGAAGAACCCAGTGTAGGTCTCAGAACAAAAGAGGATTAACTGCTTAAGATTTGAGTCACTCATAAAACAGAAACATGGCAGTCTACCCGCAGAGAGAATGTCATCCAGTAAATCAATCAGGGAGTCTCTAAGGCAGTAATAATGACAGGAACATTTGGACCATGGAGGCCGTCTACTTTAAATATCGGGACATCGTCCCATGTTTCACATTTTTCAGGATTACTGTGGTTAACATTCATTAAATTGTCCATTCAGGACATTTAAAGTGTGTTTTAAAGCAGAACTCAGCGAGTTTATTACCACATGAATAGTCTAAAAAGGGTGCTAGCATTTAAAAATAGACGGAGATGTACCAGGCAGCGTCAGAACGTGATAGAACTTCCATATAGTCATATAAAACACGCCTCAAAACATGAACTAGAACATTAGAGTATGTCATTGTTTTATTGGAATCAAAGGATAGAAATCGAAAAGAGCGACAAGAGCGAGTTTTGACGAGTCGATGTTTAGACAATCCAACCGTGGTTTTCAACATTGCCATTTTACATTCGGATTATAAATTTTAAACATGCGGTTGAAACTTGCGCTGCAACATGTCGTGTGGTCCACCAATTTTGATGTTTTTATCTAATTGTCAGCTTGAGTTTCTTCGTATTCAGGGCTTCTATGTCTTTTCGGCGGTCTTAATTAGATCTTTCGTAATATTCTTCGTCATAATTTTTTTTTCATTTTATTTTATTTAGTAAGTTTTGTGACATTTTGAAAATAAATCGATATATGGCTTTCTACATTTTCTGTGGGTGCAATATTATATGTGTGGGCGTGCGCGTGAAATCTAGATATCAAAGGCGCATCGAACAGAGCTTCCTACTTAAAAGAGTATAGTGTAGCATGCTTCCCTCCAAAAAAAAGAGAACCGAGAGAGCTCCAAGGAGTGTTGTTTATGAGGGGACGCCGGATATCTGACAGCGTTTGATCGCTCGTCTAATACGCTATTACCATGCGCTGCAGACAATGTGGAAGCGGTGCAGCTGAGCGAAGCAAAATAATAGCAAGCTTAACACGCCCAACACAATCGTAACGAGAGGACTAGCAGCGGAAGCTGAGGCCTTTCACGAGTTTGACACGTTCTCTACGTCCTGCAGCCACGCATCAAACGCGGACGAATTGCCAATAGGTAGAAAGGGTTGTATTACACAATTATACTATAGTTTTTTTCAGTACCAAGAAACCGTGTGTCAAGATCTAAATACATGTTCTAAATAGTTTAGATTACATGAAAGGATAATCGATTTATGGCGTTCGTGTGCAGCTCAGAATATTTAATTTGTTTTTACTCTGTCCTGAGCATAAAAGTACAGTTTACTTTTGAAGTACACTTAAGTAGCTTTTACTTAGATCAATAGTTTAGATGTGTAAAATTTGGCTACGGTGCCATGTGGTTCCACTTGGAGCCAAAGTGAGGATATCTGTTGCTGTTCCCGCCAACAAGCTGATGATAAATCAATTTCAAAATAACTGACGACTTGTTTTCAAATTGATTACACGTAGTGCTCATGTTGCGAGTTACAAGCGCAAACTAACAGGCTAGCACGTCTCCTTCATCTATCTTGTTTTAAGATGGCTATCACGCGGTGATTTTTAGGAAAGAAGGTTGGAAATTCTATAAATCTTTAAGCGTACAACTTAGCGTTTGTCTATCTTCGACGAAATTCCGCCCATCTGGGCCTCGCTCTCTTCGTTTCGTCCTACATCTAGCCAATTTCTAGAGTGATCATTCTTCCGTTTCTCACCTTCTGCTTTCGTTTATTTTCCTTTACGACATGAGTTGTACATGACGTTCTCCACAGATGTCTTAGTTTGTGTCATACTCTATAGATTTTGAATCTTATAAATATGACGATATCTGGCTATATGGAGATACACTTCTACCATAGTCATAAGAGGCAATAATCGTTCACAAAGCACGTGATACGCCACATGGGTGGCAAAAAAAAGTATTGGCTTCTCATTTTTTCCGTTATAGCTCCGTAGCAACCTCCCTTCATTTGACACAAGACAGAAAAAAATTACTACACTAACTTGTAGCACGATAACTCTTGATAGTCAATAGACTTTATCAGTTTGCTGTGAATTCTTGTAGCCATGGTAATTTGAACAAGAACAGACAAACACATTTAGAAGAGACTAACGGATAGCACTGTTAATCCTTTCTGCCGCTGGACTCTCTTGCTTAACAGTGAAGGAGGCTAAACGCGGATTCATCATGACGAAGCCGCGAGCACCATTGGCGCGAGGCTCTTCTGATTTCCAATCCCAGAGGCAAGGGCGGCAGAGAAGGTTTCAGAGAGGGCTGAGAGACAAAGGTGCGTGCGCATTGCTGGCCGTATCGTTGATGCTGCTAGCGAGAGTCACCCTCTTCTACCTGGTGCATGCGTACTTGTATGAATTCGCGACATCGAAAATGAAATTGCCGAGCTATGTAACATTCCATTCTGTAAAATGCTTGACCCGGTCAGAATTTGAACTCGATCCGCTTGATTGATAAGCACCATTTTTACTACCGAGCTTAGGAGTAAACTTACTCAACAAAGATTTAACAACTTCTATTTTAAGTGTGTGTTCCATCTTGCAATCGTGCAAAGGTAAGCGGTCCAATCTTGAGTTAACGGAAGGCAACAACTAAGGAAAACGGAGTTTTGAAAGAAAAAGTTTCGATTTGACATCATAAGCCCAATCAGTTTGGGAATCCGGGAAGTCGAATGAAACACAGATAGTTTTCCCCGCACTTTTTCAAAATTTGCAATTCGGCGAACTCAAATAGTCGATTCAGATTCCGTTAATCAGTGTTTTCCCATAGAGATGAAAAACGAGTAATTATTTCATGTTGCTGGTATTTGATGGTTAATTTAACACAATTTGCTGCAGTCCATAACGATAGAAACACTTAAAATGAGTGGATACATTTAAATTAATTATTAGTATTATTATTATTATATTGTTTTGGCATCTAACTATAACTCGGAGATTTCCAGTGAAAAGATCGGATAGCTTGACCTACTTTTGAAAGCCCGTTTTTTCAAGATAGAGGTAAGCTTAAACTAGATTAGCCAGAAACCCCATCGTTTTTAATTTTGAAACTGCTTCTCGTATTATTATCAGAAAATCAAGCGTACGAAATGCCTGCGCCAACAACGAGGTTTAGGGAACGTAACTATTATATATCACTCATGTAAATAATAGCACCTAGGCGGAAAAGCGCCAAACTAGCATTTAGACGAATCGCTCGTATGGTTTCGACATTAAATTGAGAGGCCTTCGTAGCGCGTTGCTACTCAATAGCTTTTAGGAAGGTTTAAGGCATGGATTCTGCAGCAGGTAGCTCTTCCAACCATAACGGCCTCGTGTCAGCTGCGGACGCTCGAAGAACAGAGCACCGTATAACTACCCAAACCCCTATCACGTTCCACTGAAATAGCTTGATCCATGGCACGCCCATGTATATTAGACAGAATGGATGAAGGAACCTTTGAGGAATGTGCGTACATATACATTTTTATTCGGTTTTCGATCATAACCATTCACTTTCAAGTTGAAACGTTTATAAAACGTTGGTTTGAATGTCAAAATAGAGCACCCGTTTTCAGGCCAAAGATCATCGATTCCCAGACCATGTTACAAAAAATTCCCATCAATCCTACCTGTGTCGTTTCGGAATGCAGGCCTATGAACCTTTTTTAGCCACATATCCCTATGTATCTTTCTAGTAAATAAACTTTTTTTGCATTTTGGTATTCTAAGACAAATTTTTCCATGTTTACAGACAGTAAATCTCATTTAGAACAAGAGCCGAATTGGTGCAAGAAATAGTTCATTACACGTGGTAGACTTTAATTCATCGATTACTAAACCATTGAATGAATATATGAAGGTGTGATTATCCCCTCCCGTTTCATTTCGCGGTCTGCCTATGCAGCGATTTTTGGTGAATACGTACACTGGTATGGTCTGCATAACATAGACTACCAGCCTATCTTTTTTGGTCCTTGGCGCCCTTTCTAACTTTGCTCTATTAGGGATTTTCCCCATTGCTCCGGAGTCTCTAAGCAGTATTAGAAGCCTTCATTTCTCTCGCCTTTTTTTGATTGTTTCTGTGTTTAATAGTAGTGGAGTTCTTTTCATTGCGAAGGAGGAAGAACGCATGACCCTTTTTATATCAAAAAACGGCAAAATACTTGAATTCCCGTGCTTTTGTACCATCCACTCATCCACATTTTTTCAGATTCCTGTTTCGTTTATTCAGACTTGCCATATTTTTTCCTCAGGCTCATCTTGCGGGTATCATACCCTCTTTAACCTGCTTTATAACACCTACATGTATACTAATGGCTAAAAGGGTTTATTGCTTACTTTCTTTCTACTTTGATGGTGGTAACATCTTCTTTTAAGAATGTAGATTATTTTTTAGTACATCAAAAGGTCATTAAATAATATTACTAAGCGGAGTGCAGCCCTATCGATAAAATCGATTGTATACTGGTTGAGCTTAAAGCCATCCAATGAGGTCAGCAATGTCTGGTTTACCCTGCGCTGTAAGTTACTTAGTGCTTTGAAAATAAGTTTTGAGTAGTTGGCTCAAGTTAACACTAGAACGCTAGATCAGCTGCAATAGATATACGCGTTATGATCACATCAGTGAAGGGATTAAAGTAAGGTACCTTAATAATAAGGGATAATGCGGGTTGCACATGCATATACGTTTAAGCAATTACCACTGCAATAATGATTTAAAAAGTGCTCAAGACAGTCATTTCCGTATAGAGTAATCGGTAATTGGTTTCGAGCGCGAGTTAAGTGATTAAGCATCAGACGATTTCAGGAGGCCACGAGTTACTGAGCCAATAGGTGTTGCTTGCTCTAACATATGTTGCTCGGTCTGCTCTTTAAATCTAAGCTATACGTGTGTGTAAAGAACATCTTAGTTAAAATTAGGCATTTTTTTTATTTAACAAATCTAATGAAAAACCGTTGATAATGACGACACGGATGTAAGTGTACATGGAACTGAATAAACATCTTAAACTGTTTCCCAAATTACTTTAACTTAATAGAGCATCAACCTCCTTGTCACACAATTAACTAAGCCTTGTTGTACACATGGTAGCAGTACATGTACCGAACCCTCCTGATCGTGCAAATTGCTACATGGCTAAACCGAATGACACAGCTATTATTTCAAGTGACAGTTTATTACCAATGCATACAGGCTGTACCATCCAGAAGAAGAACTATCAAAGTTGTGAAGCGTCTAGGCATAGAATAATCGAAAATCACACGGGTATTCCCTTAAAACCCCTTCACAAAACATTGCTCAAGCAAGTCAAAGGCTGAAACTAATAAGAATTATTGAATATGTGTAGTTCTTGCCTTCGACCAACAAATAGGGGCGCCTGTCTACTAAATTTTTCGACGATTTTTCTTCACCAGCTTCCCCGGTATTTTCATTTTTCTTCACTGTCACACTATGGATTCACTACTTCAATTTACTGACTTTTCCGCGCTGAAGGTTTCCGGTCCACGTTCGCTGTATGGGCTCTTACGTGGCTGTGCATCGCTTCTTTGCAGATATGTTCGCATAAATGGCCTTGCTTTCTGAAAAAAAAAGATAAAGGTGGAGTGTGGAGGAAAGAAAGCCCTAAAAGATTATTTATGCAGATGACAAGCGCTTTGCAGACTGCGCACGTATGTCCTCAGCCGTAATTTGTTCAAAGTGATGCTCTTTTATCATATTTCAATATCTGGCCGAAGCCTTTTTGCTCACAGTGTGGTAACTAATGTAAATTACCTCAATGCAATGTCATCTTTTCCTATAACCTCACCAAGCAGATTTCTTTGTAAACATTTTAACTAGAGTTGCGCAGTTGAGAGCCCACTCGCTGATGCCATTTAGTGTCAACAGCTGCCTTTGGTTTATCAAATTAATATTCTCGAAAATTATCCTAAGAAGAGTTGCGTTCACAAGAAACTGTATGCGTTGTTCTATTTCGATCGTACTCATGCAAATCCAGGAATTACTGTAAAGAACTCGAACTTTTAGGGGCTTTCTGGCATTAACCCTTTATTTTGCACAGCGATATTCGTACTTAAGCGGACACTATACACACAAAAGATTGGTCGGGAATCGCTCAAAAACAGATTGGAATATTTATGTCCTTCATCTCTACATTTGTGCTAATTATAAATACTCCCCTCCTTGATAAATCGCATGGGTCGATGAACTGTCTTACCAAACGACTACGGTCTATAATCTAAATTAATCATACAATTAGGTTAGACAGGAACGTGGCGAAGCATTTAGTTTCATGCTTCTTTTTCATGAGTTTCACACACATGACGCGTATAAATGAGCCTCCTCGTATTTACCATTTTATGACTGGAGTTCAGTGAAATGAAATGTACAATGTTTCATAAGTTTGCTATGCCGTAAGACATAAACAGTTGTTTGCGATACTCGTTACAGTGGTCAATACATAGACATTTAAAAGTAGAATTTAGTACGAATGCATGTTTCTGGTCACATCGGTACAAACTCGTGATCTTGAGGTTTCAGGCTTCTCCTGAACAGTCAAAGCAGGGAATGCCAAACGTCGCTTAATACACTAAAAGTACACCTGGTGGTTCGTTGGGATCCGAAGACTTTTATCTCACTTAAAGGAAAAAACATACTCGGGACAGCACTAGGGCTTGACGGAGTGCTTGGCATTCGAGCTTCCCTTGGCAGATGATTAATAAGCACAGAAAAGAGCGTACGACGGCGCGTACGGTGCGTTTCAGACGTCCAGAAAAGCTAATAATAACCGAGAGGCTTTTCGAGATCTCCAGGCATTGAGGATACGATAAGTGTAGATATAGAAGTGAGCTTGTCTGATTTGAGGCTTGTTCAAAGACTAAAGTAGCGCCAGCGCGAAGTATTTTTTGGATATTAAACAATTTCTAGAAGTTGAACATAGATGTGAAAGACTGTGCAATTAGGTAATGGATTGAGGCCAATTGTCTACAAATGGAGCCAATAAAGCAGGCAATATGCATCGTCAACATAAATACGGGCATTAGAGCAAACCTTTCGGGAAACTTCAGCTGGACAAATACGGTCCAAGAAGCAAGTGCCTTCTAGGGCCGCTGCACTAAGCAGCTTTACGGGCAGGCTTTAGTAGAGCAAGCAAGAAATGTCTGTGCAGCATAATTTAAAGGATGATGCAACGATAAGAGAATTGCAGGTCTGAATCAACGCTGAGTGGCACAATCGAGATAAAGCGAATGGAGCCGATTACCGCAAATCAGTCTCATTTCAAAGGCTGTATTTCCTCCAAAACCCCGAGGCTCTGCTACTTCTTAACAAACTGGAGAGACTGCCTATCTAGTTGGTTTGTAAAAAATATCAAGTTGGCACAGCTATTTATCGGTTCAGGCCACTTGTTTGAAAGAGAAAAGTAAACAGAGAGCAGTGTCAATATAGGTCGTCATCGTTCCCTAGAAGTCACTCAATAAATAAATCGTTTAGGTAACTTGATTTCTTCCGCAATAGATCTAGTCGAAGTGAATGTTATGGAGGAATCATTAGAAAAAACGAAGGGAACTGGAGCTTATAGTGGTCACATGAAAGGTAAGAACTGTTAGTCTGTGTTCAGCTGAAAGTTGGTATCTACACAGGGCTGCCTAATTTGAAGCATCTTATGAATCCTCTTTTTTCGTAGCAACCAGGGAAAATGCATATATATATATATATATATATATATATATATA
>MNPL01009037.1:5437-34239 GCA_002081605.1 Tropilaelaps mercedesae | reverse complement strand
TATATATATATATATATATATATATACAGAAAACAACAGCAACAAGGAAAATGATCACATGGAGTAGTCAACATTCCACTCACCTGTCACTCTCAACGGTGGAAAAAGTTCTTCTACTTCTGCGGGTTCTACATTTTCTGAGAGAAGCAGGGGCTACTACATTTGCGTCGCTGTACCACGGACGCCCGTCGCAGCGCAAAATGTAGTCGTATTGCCCTCGTCAGATCATCATCGCGATTGAGATATTGCGATGTGCCATGTTTCTGCCCACCTCCTCATAACTACAAAACAACTGTTGGATGACGGCGTAACCGTACAATTGGGTACCAGCTAGAAAATGACACAAACACCTGTATGAAGACGGCATGAAGGCTCCACAGAACTTTTCAGGACTGAACTTCAAGCGCTAGGAATTAGTCGACTCAACTGTGTACAATTATGCGTTTCAACGGAACTGAATAATCTGACCATTTCTCGCTGCTTTTTGCCTATCGGAACGATACTTTAACGTCAACAGGAGGATAGTACTAGTAAATGGCAGGTACTTACATACGTCGCCCCTCTACCCCTATTTCGCCTTTAGATTTACCATTATCGCATCGTCATTGCCTGGCTGGAACCAGCCTCTAGTCAGCCAGTGAGGATGACCCGGACTCCTTCCGATCTTTGTTGCTAAGCTGACACCCTGACAAAACCGACGCGCGGGTGGACTGGCTGACAGAATTATCAAAATTTTCCCGAAATAATGAATTATTTTTTATATTAGAACTTCCTATACAAATAGAAGGGCTAGACATGAAAAGACGTAGGACCTTGATGTTTTTGGTAACTGTTGGGTTGAATTTCAGATGCGCGTACAGACGAGTCATTCAATGCAATAAAGATAAAGCATACGGAAGTAATGTTGGATTTATTTCACAGAGAGAGGAAGTATTTAAAAATATTACCATGAATATTGCTGATTATTGAAATTACGCCGTCAATGTCGAATAAAAACATTTACGAAGGTCTTATAATAAATGTACCTTGAAATTCTGTCATGCCAATGTATGTAGAAATATAAACTTCACACAGAGCTCATGTGCTACGCAGTTCGTGTTGTAACGGGTTGGAATCATATTAAGGCTTAAGATAGTTTTCTCTATTGTACGGGTGAAAACTAGCTTGAGTTATGCGCGAAAAATATACAGATACGATTTTTTAGAAGTAGCTTACCTATACTTGGAATATTATATACTCTTTTGGTTCTATTCTATGGATTATCTTTTCCAATACCATTTACACGCAGATGACAGTTGAAGCTCTGTTGACTTTTCTTTGACCTGCACTTTGATAACTCATTTTTGCCGACTATGCAACCTTAAAACTAATAATCATAAATTTCGTATAACGATGGTTTACATTACTAACGACATCAGTCTTTCAATGGGTTTTTTGTTAGTAATGGTCAGAAATTTTTTTGCGATATTGGATTAAATACCGCGTTTTGCAATTCTCACTGACGCTGCGATGCCCATACCGGGGTTTATGCCTAGTTCACCGTTATTCACATAGTTTTGAAATTTGGCGTCGGCACCAGGTGCTAGAGCCAGTGAATACAATAAATACATCGGCTTGAAACTGCATGCGTAGGGGTCTAAATTTTCTGAGAGAAGCAGAGGCTACTACATTTGCGTCGTTGTACCACGGACACCCGTCGCAGCGCAAAATGTAGTCGTATTGCCCTCGTCAGATCATCATCGCGATTGAGATATTGCGATGTGTCATGTTTCTGCCCACCTCCTCATAACTACAAGACAACTGTTGGATGGCGGCGTAACCGTACAATTGGATACCAGCTAGAAAATAACACAAACACCTGTATGAAGACGGCATGAAGGCTCCACAGAACTTTTCAGGACTGAGCTTTAAGCGCTAGGAATTAGTCGACTCAACTGTGTACAATTATGCGTTTTGACGGAACTGAATAATCTGACCATTTCTCGCTGCTTTTTGCCTATCGGAACGATACTTTAACTTCAACAGGAAGATAGTACTAGTAAATGGCAGGTACTTACAAACGTCGCCCCTCTACCCCCTTTTTCGCCTTTAGATTTACCATTATCGCATCGTAATTGCCTGGTTGGAACCTGCCTCCAGTCAGCCAGTGAGGATGACCCGGACTCCTTTCCGATCTTTGTTGCTAAGCTGATACCCTGACAAAACCGACGCGCGGGTGGACTGGCTGACAAAATTATCAAAATTTTCCCGAAATAATGAATTATTTTTTATATTAGAACTTCCTATACAAATAGAAGGGCTAGACATGAAAAGACGTAGGACCTTGATGTTTTTGGTAACTGTTGGGTTGAATTTCAGATGCGCGTACAGACGAGTCATTCAATGCAATAAAGATAAAGCATACGGAAGTAATATTAGGTTTATTTCACACAGAGAGGAAGTATTTAAAAATATTACCATGAGTGTTGCTGATTATTGAAATTACGCCGTCAATGTCGAATAAAAACATTTACGAAGGTCTTGTAATAAATGTACCCCGAAATTCTGTCATGCCAATGTACGTAGAAATATAAATTTCACACAAAGCTCATGTGCTACGCAGTTCGTGTTGTAACGGGTTGGAATCGTTCACCTAGTTCACCGTTATTCACATAGTTCTGAAATTTGGCGTCGGCACAAGGTGCCAGAGCCATTGAATACAATAAATACATCGGCTTGAAACTGCATGCGTAGAGGCATTATCTGTCCTGTTTCCGACACTATATGTGAGCGCGGAGGTTTCATCTGTCTTTTCCCTCTTTTATTGTCGTCTCGCAAGATGGTTGACAACGTTTAGGCAATCCGTGTGCACATCCAAACGGCCAAGGGGTGTGGCGTTGTATCACTTGACCAATCTCACCGCCATTGATTACATTTTGATAATGAGACTGGCGGCCAGATAACAGTAAAGTGCAGAAATTAAATGGTAATAGAATATTCAATGGCAAGCAATGGGCTACCGTTTTCGTGCACGGCCGCTGCTTCACCACTGTTACAACTGCCATTTAGTGCAACACATTAATTAAATTAACGCCATCATCCTCATCTTTAGTCTGACCTCAGGAGTTAGATCGATTAGCAGAGGAACACACTACTTCTCGTTTTTTGTTGCAGAAGCAAAAAACGGGCGATCATCGACGACCAAAATTGATCTTAGTGGTTGTTTGTCGATATGATCTTGATGCTATTATCACTATATTATATTTATTGAACTATACCAGTTTCTTATTCTGCCGATCATTCCCTAAAATTTAGGACCAACTTTACGAGGGTAAATACGACAAATAGATCAGCATTTGTTACTTCCTCGATGAAGACCGAGGAGATAACGTGGAGGTAGCGGGTAAAGGTTAGGGCAAAAGTGTCCAACATATTCTGCATGTTCTTTACAAATGATGACCGTGTTTACTACAACAGATCTTTCGCTATTGCTATCATCTTCATTAGTTGTCTATCGAAATTAAGGAATCACTACAAAATTCATCTGGAGCATCTGATTGACATTGAACACGTCATTTATAGTGATAATCGTTTTTGCCACTGTTTCACTTGTTGTTAGCCTTATGCTTAATCGCCGCCGTGGCGTATAAATTTTGTGTTGAACGCTGTATTGAACGGCTGTGGCGCACTGATTGATTACGAAGCACAATGAAAAAGGAAAGCTAGAAAGATAGAAACACACGTATACACGCACGATGTCAATAACACTCTTTATATTGAATTACTGCTCGTTCGATCACTATTACAAGATGTAAAGTTCCACAATGATAGAAATAATGAGAAAAAAGACAGAGAAAGCTCCGGAATTTCTCTCGACTGCCATTTCAAGACAAATATTATTGATTTTCACTTTGAATTTCGTTGATTGACGATGGTGGGCAATCGCACCGAAGAGTGGCTGTGGCTACCAAACGTGATTATAGACAGCCTGGCCGCAATCCTTTTTAGCCGGTGGTTGAAAAAAGCTTGTTTATTCCGCTTCATGATACGTGGGTAAAGCGAGATCCATTGTTGATATTAAACTAGAATTCTTACCGACTCTGGCGACTACTTTCCGAGTACTAACGGGCCTGACTGAAGTGTCTCCTACCGGAGTTCCTACATATTTTACTACGTTTTATTGCAACGCTTCTTTGTTGCCTTATCAAGGAAAAATGACGTCCGCCTTACTTGATTTCGAAGTCCTGATGTTTATCATGGCAAAATTAATTTGCTGAAAAATTATCTGGGCAAAAGCAGCGTTCCTCCACCGAAGAAGATTGCATTGATCCTCTAGTGCTTTGTTAAAACCTCTTCTGCATGACATGATATTTAGCTTAGTGCTGCTATCAAGCCCCAAAAGTTATAGAAGCTGGTATAGTATTATTATGACTAAGGTTTGAAAAAGAATCTGTGTTTTATAAGAAAAAAGTTAAAGATATTTGGAGAAGCAAAAGTGGCCTGAATGTTAGAAATTTTTCCGTAGATATTTAAATAATTCTTTAAGCCGGTTTTTACAGGCCTTTGGAAGAATACAAATCACGGGCAACAGGAAGATGCATTATAGCAGAGTATTTTTTGTTTAGGCATTCTCCAGTTTTGATTGTTTAGACGCTTTGGCTGTTTGCTGGTAAACGATCTTACCATTCCCGGTAAGTTAACTAGTTAGTTAATATTAGCTTTAGAAATATTGGTCGTTCAAATGGTCCAGTTGAATTCTCTTATTAATAAGCTCTCACTGTCATACAGATATATATTTTCCAATTGTTTTCATACTAAAATTTATTTTTTTTTGCCTTTTCAATTACCTTTCAATTACCCTACTGCCAAAACGAAACCAATCAACTTCAACAGGCCACAATATTAGATGCTGTACAATGTTATATATATATATAGGACAATTTATCCATTCATATGGTTTACCGTATACAATCATATATCATATATGGAAGGAAGTATATATCTCTTTCTCTACAAGGACTACACTTGGCTATTTCTACTTTGCCCACTGAGCAAAGCACGCACAGCGTGCGTTCGTATATGATGCTCAAATTTGTTGTGATTATTGACATGTTTTCCTCACATACAAGACGGAACTATGCTCTACAATAGTTACTCTGATATCAGAAAAATTTGTCGATCAAGTCGTCGCCTGTCTCCATACTACTCATTGCTCTGTGTGCTCACTGCTTTTATTTTTTCGAACATCTGGAAGTGGGACATTTAGCTCCAATTGCTTCTCATACATACGAGGTGAAATTAAGTCATCCAACGCGGACAACATGGAGCATCATCGGGGGCATTCATCTACGGCCGCACCCCCTGCGCCCGTTTCGGTTAACGTTACATGACATTTAATAGCAAGCACCCTGTGCTCGCCAATTCGCGAGCGTATCTTCTCATTAGTACAGCTAACATCCGCTAAATGCGTCTTTAGCCCATATACATCCCGGGTCCAGTGTTAGAGCATAGCAAAGCACGCCACTACTATCTTCGCCACGATTATGCTTGAGCAAAACCAATGAGACAGCTACAACGCGTGCCTTCGCACTGAATCCTATTTCTCTACAACTCCGATTATGATTGTTATTACTATCATCATCATAGTTATTATCAGCTGTCATTATTGTGACATCTTGGACAATTATTTTTATATTTATAACGACAATGGTTATGATAGAGGCGGCGACGGTGATGAGTTGTTATATATTATAATTACAGTGGTGATGTTTCCGTACATCGCTATCCCCTCTTCCGACACACTTTTCCTTTGTCCCGTTTGTTTAGGTAAGAATAGTTAGTAATAAATTGGCGTCGCGTGCTCGTTGCTGCTGCTGGACAGCCGAAAGGTGGGGTTGAGATAAAGGGATCAAAAGACAAGCAAACGAGCTCCTGTCATGTTACCTGTTTTATTGTTTCCATTATCTAAGATCTTTTAGTCATTTTGTACGTTTCGTAATAGAAAAATGCTGATGTTTTTATATGTTACCCTATTTCCTCGATGGCAACGATGGTTTTACGTCAAATTGATTCTAAGTTTCAACGATTGGATTCGACATTAAGCCCTCGACGCTATTATTGATTTACCTGCATTATTTATAATCTGAGATACCTCTTCGCCACGTATCAAATTTTATATGTACATGCACTTGTTTGATTTACTGTATCGCAATGAATAGCTTAATATTACTACTCCGTTTCCGACTCAAATCGTGTAAGGTAAACACGAGCCAAGACACTCCACGCATCCATTAATTTGCTAATTTGGTTAAGTACTAGTGCTAGTCTTAATACTACATCCCAGGTTATTTTAGCCATCCAGTTGTCTCAGTATTAATGACCGTCTTTGTCTTCATTATTTTTTCCAAAATTGTGATAAGCCGATGTAATAGTTTCATAAAATGTAGAGAATACGTGATAGATATGTACTAAATATACGATATACGCTGCAGTTGCTATTGCTTCCTTTCTGACTTATTAGGGATATGTTACTTTGTGCTATTTTAGTTTGTAGAATCGACATCAACTAAAAAACCCACTATCAGGTAATACAATGTTCATTTTTTCACGTTATATTGCAATGGCTCAGTATACAGAGGGGTCGAAAACAAGTGATTGATGATTCGAGGTTTCGTGATAATGATACATTCCCACCCTTTGCGCTGCTGTACGATCTCATGTAGGAGTATAGATTTGTCTACACGCTTGTGAACACCTATTTTAAACTGTTTTGTTGTGTTGAACAATTATTTTAGACTGATTTATGGACTGAGAGTTCGACAACCTATTTAATTGTCAATACTCGCATACCCGGCAAATAAGATAAAGCAAGCAGTCGAGACACAGCAATAAATACGCGTAAATTTACTCGTGCGTATTTGAAGTCAGAAAAATTACGGGAACGTGACGTGTCCTATATTCGAGTTATACCAAATTCCATGGAGCAGCTAAAGCCTTTTTTGTAAGAGCTTACAGTACGAGTCAAATCTCTAATTCTCTGGATACAAAGAGTCGATGTTATTCGAATAAAGAAAAGACAATAATCAAATTTGTCGATAAGTCAATGAAGGAGACGTCTCAACTCAGACGACCGTCGGCTACAACGCAAAAATCTCAAGGCAGAGGAAGAAAAAATAGAAAACTTTTTCAATAATAAAACTTTCTGGAAATACCATTTCCAGATTTGAATGCAAGTTTATTTATGCGGTTCGACAGTTGCATTTAACCCTTGTTGATAACACGCATTTAGCCAGAGCTCGAGAAATATTTTGTTCCAATGAGGGCGAAAAATATAAATGAAAACAATTCAGTGGAGGATATAAAGGAGTGCACAGTCAACTTAAGCTACTACAGACGTAACACCAGCTTTGTGTTCAAGGTAGGTGGTAATCGGATCTCAAATTTTATGATGTGATTAATGAAAAAGAGAAGTACAGAGAAAAAGCGTGGAAAAAGCGAGAATGTTATTAATGGATACCTTATAAGTAGTAGTCTACAGGATATCCATTAGCAAATATCCAACAAATAGTAGTCTATATTAGTAGCTATATTAGCAGAAAATGCCAATGCTGAGGAACGACTTGTTGAGCACGCGTGCGACCTACTGGAAAAGGCTTTTCTGCTATATTGAATTGTACATCTTGTTTGCATCATAGCACACAGACATATCTAGTTCAGTTTCTATATCGCCAGTTGATACGAGCCTCGGTAGTCAACCTGTGGCACGGCACAGTGTGATGGTGGTTAACGATAGAAAGAGGCTCCTTTTTGTCCAAGCGCGAGCGTTACGTTTTCCCAGACATGTTTTACATTTTCCGTTTTGCTGCGGGTGGGAGTGTAGGCAATCTTTATTCGTGCCCAGTGGCCTCTGTTGCTGTCATCTTAGTTAAAGTGTGCCGCAGTAAAATTGTTTGAAAAAAGCTAAATGATCGTTTTTGTGGTTTTTGCGAAGTATGCTAATGAATGACGAACGCAATCGGCCGAGTATTTAGAGAGGGCCCTAACGCAAACTTACACTTAAACCTGAAGAGGAACTATGTAGATTTTTGCCCATTGTAATTTCTTCTGTCGTTTTTTGAAGATGCAAATTGTTTTTTAAATGAAAATGTGTGTTCCTTTCTCGACCGATTCAACGGGGCTAGGAAGGCTATTTCGAATTTGATTGAAAATGTGCAATAATGGACAGTCTAAACAGCTAAAATAAGACTGCATAAACAATGACGACGTGAATTAGCAGGCTTTACGAAGTTTGGAATACAGTCAAATAATTGTTGAAGATTCTTGTTGTGACATGAAAGACACACACCAAAGGCCTATAAAGATCCATCAAATAAATATGAAAACAACAATAGGATTATATAATACATGATTATTCAAACTGGTTTTTGATGCACGCCGCGAGTTCTACTAACACCGACAAAATCGCTTGTCGCTAAATGCGCTGTGATTTTTAAAAACACTTGTGGAAAAAGTAAATGTAGAAACTTGCGTTATATATCAGACATCAACCTGTTACTACTGTAACATCTACACATTTTTGTAAGATTATTTGAAATTTACGCTAAAGCATATTTAATTTGTAGGACATCTTGAATAAAAAAAATAGCTTTTTGCTTGCGTCTTAATCAACGCTTTCACACATCCATGTTGTTTAACTTTAAATAGATTATCCTTATCGTTTTTAAGATTCATTCGTGGGGCTGATTCAACCATTCCTTGGACTAGAGTAAAAATTAATGCGAAAAGGGTGTAGACGCAGGACTACGTCTAAAAGCGAAGAAAGCATTCAAATGTATCCTTAAACGATACAATTAATTAGTATAGTGATGTTTTTAGTGCCTAGGATATTTGTATCATCAATCAGCGTTGTCGAAAAAAAGTTGTTGCGCGCTATTTACAAAGAAATCTGATGGTACGAATCTCGGCGTTCGTATCACAAAACGTGAAATCCGCATGGCTGAAGCAGCGATATCGTAAGTTACATCTTAATATTTTTTAAAGCTGACCATTAGCCAACATTTAACGTCCACGGTAGGAGTTTTTGCATTACTTCGTAAGACGGACATCATATAAATGTAACTGTGCACCGGCGGGGATCAAACCCGTGCACCTACGTGTCTCCTCCGGTCGCAAGGCGCATACGAATGCACCAAGCCACCGAGCTCGACAGTAAGTTACATCTTAAATTGTATGCATTTTAAAACCTGTCAATTCGGCAATCTAGTTAATGCTGACCTGAAAAAGTTTATGTTAGTTTGGCAACATTAACTAGAGCAGAATGTTATATAATAGGTGTTTTACGGTCATGATATATGAGAACACAGCGGAGAAATCCATCTTAATCTTGTGGATAACATATCGTTTAAGAGTGGAAATGTATAAAAAAAGTCTAAAGTTTTAGTCATCATGTTTAATTGTACAAAGACTTGCAAAACGCCAACATTGTTGGCTTTGTATAATACGTCCGATAACTAAGGCAAAAAAAATGATTGTAAGCACTGCTGTTGACACTACGATGCGACCATGATACCGTTAGTCGACGGCCATCCAGCGACGGCAATCAGCAAAGAACTGATAAATCTATTAATTGTGGTTGGCATACGCCGTTTATTGGCACCATATCATTGCACAGTCGTTTGGTACTCTTGTTCGACTTACTTTTAATCAAATCGGCAATCAAAGATATTCTAGAGCAACATGTTTGATTCAGCACGCGGCTTTTGCATCGTTTATCATCTCAATCCTCTTTGTTTCCAAAAATGATCGAAGCACTTGTGGGAGCGTTGTTTTTATAGTTTCCAGCGCTCTCTATTCCACTCCCTGCAGCCTCAACCATACCAAGGCTTCCGGCGATACCTAATACACATGACGGGTATATACGTTTGGCTAATATATATATAAGTATATATATATATATATTCTTCAAGTTTATGCTGCTGAATAATTAACACGTTTTAGTCATTTAGGAATTTTTTGATACAAAAATCAATGAAAAAATAAATTAGCGAACATCAATACCTTTATTAATACCATATTACCTAACACACCATAAACGTGGCAAGAATCATTCGACCGAGAGCAGGAATACAGATAGACGAATGTCAAAACACAATGGTACATATATATATTTGCACTTGGCAGACAACGCGCAATGGTAATACCACATTTTATAACTAATAGCTCGTAGAGGAGCACTTTTTAAAGTTACGTGATTGTCGTTAAGAGGAAACGACTATACCATTATTCATCTTCATCCGTTAAAAACAATTCATGATAAAAAAATATCCAAAGACCTTCGACCCGGAAACTCCACCCGTACAACAAAATATCAAGAACATATAGATGCAGCAGATGCCGTTAAAGGAAGAGGCCAACGTTCCATTCCTCCATGCCTCCACCGATAAGTTATCTATTTTTAACAATGCAACAACTTGATGCACTCTACAACAACCTCGCGGGGACCGTTGACCGACCACCCATCTTCCTCTTATTTACATCAAGTAATGTTTGACAATGACTAAAATACATGTTCTCATCGGTTCAATTCACTTATATCTCGGTCGTTCGACTTCGTTGCCTCTTTGTTCTAACTTGCTGAAAGCGGTGGCTAAATCTCATCTGAATACACTCGCGAATAGAAGCCGATTCAATTGAATAGCCTGAAGAATGGGTACGGAGTGGAGATGGGGGTGAGAGGTTAGATAAAACAAAAACAAGGTGCTCGCGAGTTTCTTTTTGTCTTCACACTAATGCAACGTAACACGAGGTCCCTACAAATTTAAAGGCGTATTCTCATTGCGAGTCAGGATTTTTTATTGATCAGTATTTCCTCATATTCAACCATATATTTTAGTGGGATGCCAGCTCCGATATTATGTTTATCCTTAGGCATGATGAGCTAACTCTTGTGGAATTGTACACATGAAAGAACTGTTACGATAAACACAGATCTCTCGTGTTCGTCGTATCAAATGCAGCACTTAGAACATGTTTTCTTAGACGGACTTCCATTAAGTATCAGGTTTAGCAATTTTAGTTTAACCAAACTTGCTACTCTTTGAAGGTTAGCGATACTATTAGGATAAGCCCTTTCATATTGCGGTTTTATTGGTACGCCCCAAACAATTACTCGGAATTGTTTACCATTAAAAGGATACTATAATGCGGTCATGAGCAAACACAAGAATATGTAGCTCGCAACGACAGTTACCTTTATGAAGCGCTTTAACCATCTATGAACGTTGTTACGAGATAATTCAAAATAGATTTTATCCTCTTGGCTAATGTATTTGTAAGCCTTTAATACAATTAGAATCAAGCGTGCTTTTTTGTAGTCGCTGCCCTGATGGTTGCACATGTTCATAGCCGGTCGGAACAATCGGCGGCTCGGATACAGATGCTCCCCATTAATCAGTTTGCAATCAGTTTTCATCAGAAGTTAGTTATTGCTATTAATTTACTAAGAGTGCTGGTAGACAAGCGCTGAGAAATCAGAAACGTAATCAGTAGCTGCTAATTTCAGCTTCACAAGACTGTCTTAAATGGAGTGCGTCCTTTTATAAATTCGTTTGATTGGAAAGGAGCTCCGGTGATGTATTTAACATTTCGGAAAGCGGCAAATTGAAATGCACATGACGTATGTGGCTACACATTCCATTTTTGAGCCTCTTAAGATTCTTTATTTTTCATAATAGAATGACCTAAAATAAATTACTGGTGCGTCACCTAACAAACCCTGCAAAATCTTGCCGCAAATCTACAGTTGATATAAGGTGTCAATCACCAGCAAACTAATTTAATTGCAGTGAAGTTCCTAAACTATGAAAAAGCGTCAAGTTTTCCTTACATTACCTTCTAAAAACAACCGTATTTGATTTTTAATAGAATAGGTATTTCATAGGCTGTGAGCGAACGGTGCATTGCGCTGAGTCGAAGTACGTATTGTGGATAAAAAAAACATTTCTTCCTTGCTAATTCGTCTTAGAGTGAAATGAGTACATCACCGCACGAACCACTAATAATGTTACTAGTAACATCAGATATATATAAATCGGGTACTCTATTGGAACAAAGGGCACGGTCTAGCTGACACTTGAATGGCGATAATTGCTCGTATCAATGTTGCAATTCTTTCCGTCAACCTGTAACACCTTACCTTTTCTCAGTCTCATCAAGTTTACCTTCTCTCTGTTCTTTGACGATTACTTCTTTTTGTACCATTTCTAGCTTTTCTGATCTGTTTTAATACTGCTCATGCTTGTTTGTCATTACCTTCTTGTCTTCTAAGCAGATGCGGATACCAAAAGGAATACCGATCACGCTAGATAGACCTATTTCAGTTCCCTCGTTCAGTTCATTCTAGAGCAAAGACAAAACTGAGGTAAAATTAGATCGCTGAGTGAGTGTTGAAGTGAACTGATTAGTTATGCCTTAGTAAGGGTATAGGATTGCCGCGTAGGATTTTTGTTGTCTGTCTTTGGTAACTGTTTATTTAGCGAAACAGATACTCCGGCACTGCTATAAACATCTCCTCTATTTCTTCAAGTCAGCATTTATAAGTAACATCACCTTACTTTGCGCCTTAACGCCTGTCGCTTCGAAGTATCGTTCAGGCAAAAAAATCATCGTAATCTCCGTTATATTTGATGTTTTTAGTCAGCACTCCTCTTTTACTTCATAATACTTTCTCCACATTCAGTTTTCGCATCTGTGCTCGTAACACAAACTTTTTTTCGGTTGCTCTATTCTGTTCTTTCTGTGGGTCTTTTATGCGTAACGACGTAGCAGAAGCTACTCTTCTAGTAGTGTTGTTACATTAATATATACATATGCGATATTGTGAGTGCAGTAAACGAAATTTACGTCTGTTGATGAATGCCGACCTAGGTGCGTTTGTCTAACGAGCAGTTCGCCAGCCACGGCAAAACATACTTTTGTCACTGCAAGCCTCAAAGCCCCTGTAGCGTGATCGTAGGTAGTATAACACAACTACGTTCAGCATCACACCTAAAGATAATCGACTCCTTTTATAACAATTATAATATTGCCCACATTAATATTGCAGGGCGTGTACGAATCACATTTGCCTATAAACTTTTTGCCGATTTATTTATAAAGTTAGTTGTTACCATTATTTTTGCCATCCACATAAACGCACTGATTTGTGTTATTCCTAAATTGATTTCATATTATATTTTCCGTTACTATCCATTCCAGGTGACATTACCGAGGCAGAAATGGTTCGAGTTCTCCAGACACAGTTCGCTCCCCTGGCTGAAGCTCTTTGCAAAGCTGTATTCGATCTGTCGCAAAGGGGTGACACAGCTACACTAGATTCGCTTACTCTCGAACTTATGCGCACGTATCCCGGAATGGAGAAGCCTGCCAGCGATATCATTTACAAGTACGCAGCTACTGATGTAGTACGAAAAACCCAGTCCCTCGCAAGCATTTCTTGCATACATATATACGATAGCTAATTTAATGGACATAGAATCTAAGTCATCTTGAAACACTCGAAAGGCCTAAATGGATTATACATGTTAATAATTCAACATTACGTGAATTGTAGACAAGCCTGTATTGAATTCTGCGTAGTATTTTTTGAGACAAAAATCAGCAATGGCCTGTAGAAGCGCTAAGACAGCCTCTTTAATGGCCAGGGACGCCACAGCGAGATGAGGAATCACCCGTGACGCCGCTTTAAACAAAGCTAGAAACCGAAGCCATGTAGAAAACGATGCCTTAACAGTGCTGCAAAGGAGGATTAGCAATAAGCAGATTTTATAATTACTGTCGTTCTTATTAAGCGAGTGCAGCGAGTGCAGTGAAGTTTTTGCCGAATGTCAATTGCAGCGTGCCTGGTACTTTGTACAAGTATTTTTCCTTTATTAAGCACCATATTTATCATATTGACTTTATAGAGCTTGCCCTGATATAATACACGCTATATTCCTGAAGAACGTTTTGTTGGCAAGTAGAATTCTTGAGAAAATTGATGTAAGGGCATCTTTAGCTGTACTCTGTAATTTCGCCTGAAGACAGGTTGAGTCTCCAGAACACTTGACCCAGGATCTTCTATCGAATAAATTCCCACCTAAATTCGAAGAGAATTTAGGAATTTCGAGTCTTCTTAGAAAACTTCGCTTTAGTGTGAAACTTAGAAAGAATACTTGAGAAATTAATTATACGAACGAATAATTACAGCATATTTTGTGATATGCTTTTACTCGCAAATGGACCTATACTGCAGATGTCTTATCGGAGAATATCCCATTTTTGAATAAGATTGCTGGCATTATGCATGACTGTTGTCGGCCTGGAACCATAGAACTATTGTATGACATATCCTGATGGATCATAAGGAGTTTTTGTCTGTTCATTTGGCCGCTATTAGTTGATTTTATGCATTAGATGTGAATATCTATGTATGTGTGTTGATATGATGGGAGCTGTTTTACTGCATGCACAGGCGCACATATGGGTTCGGCGAAGCACACACACACGCCCCGATCTTGAATAAAATAGCGACCAGCTTAACTATATTAGTTCAAAAATCTAGTCAAAAACAGTATCAGGGGCATTAGTTCCTGGCATATGTAAATGTATTCGCTTTCATGCATAAGCACAGAGTCTGTATAGAACGCTGGCTTTTGTATACTTAGACTGTAAAACGGTATTCTGTGGGGAAATACAATGGACAAAAAGATGCATTCATTTAAGCCGCTTCAACTTTACTCCAACGTCAACAATGTCCTCCCCCCTTATTCTCCTTCTTCCTTGGCCAGAACTGCAGAGTCATCCACGAAATTGATCGCCACTTGTGTACACAAAACTGCCACGACTTGACATTGCTCGAGCGTAACAGCAATCAAACGGAGCAGACATGCTTTAAACAAACATTGAAATAGTTTTTTTTTTATATTTTACATACATTTATTTTATATTTGATAACAGTATCCATTTTCGAAAAGTTCGCAATAGGCCCTAACTAGGCCCTAGCTTGTGGCAAAATAATACCGAATTATTTTTGGATAACGACACAAAATGAAAAACACTGTTGGTAGTTGTAATGTGTTTGCAAACTTGACTATGTTTAACGGCAGTAACGTTATGATATGGTAGCATCGTCAAAAGAATTCCTTAAATTGTTTGGCCCTGTGCCGTTGGCAAGCACTAGCGCCCTAAAACAAATGTGAGACGGCATTTTGTTTCAAACTGGCTTTCGCACACAAACTATACTAGAAGATCACATGATTATACGCACCCGGCTTATAACTAACCACCCTGCACTTAAATGTATGTCTGATGATGTGAGCTGTGTTCTATTTGTCTAGTAAACATAGATTAGTTTCTTAATTAACTAGAAAATGATGTACATTTTCTTTACGAACTGGTATCCAAAAATAAGCAGTAATTTCGTCTAAAGATAGAAATTTATGAAAAGAAGTAGAATGACCGAATGCGTTGAGCAAGATAATGGTACACGGATTTACAGTGAAAATGGTGAGCTGGAGACTATGAGAGTATTAATTCGAGAGTTCAATGGTTGCAACCTTGTCAAAACAGATAGATAATGTAATGTTTAAAATACCTAGATACGTTCCGTATTTAACAGTAAAGTTATCGCAGCTCCAAACCTAGACAGCTGGAGGGAGTAGGGTTTTAGTGAGCTTGTGAGGTCCACACTAGTCGCTGCAGGCCGCCAGTGATGCATGGGCATCATGCCTTTCCTAATTCCCAAAAAAAATGTTCCTCATGGCCTTAGCCCCACAGTAATGCCGAGGGTTGTTTGGTGGATTCGCATACGTCTGATCCCCCTTCAGGTATTTGTGGTGTATATACACTTAAGTTCAGAGTTAGACTGCTTTGTAGGGGTCAAAAATTTAACCCTTGTGAGAAACCCGTGAAAATGCTATCGCATAAGCTTGGCAGCATGCAACTGACGGTAAATTAGCAACGATTATTATACCTTTAAACTAGGTCTTGTTCTGTCTGGGCACTGTAGCAATGTAACTAATTTTGTAGATGAATTTTAAAACTACAACGTGATATAAATCATTTATGGTGCTCGGAATTATAATGAAGATCTTTTGCATGCAATGGGTACAATTTGGGAATGATAAGTTAAGAGAAAAGCAAAATAAATCCGTCTTATATCTATCGAAATCAGATTCTCAGTTCACAGCTATATAAAAGCATAACATCGGCAGACTGATTGCATGCTCGCTGCACTAAGTGAAATACACTTCAGGATGAAACAAAAAAGTAATTCTATTCTACTGATTTGCCGTGACTGATATATCTAAAAATTTAAAAACAATCACACGGTTATTTTGTATTCATCTATTCTATAATTAGTTTATGGATGTACAGATCTGTTTGATTTAGATTAGTATA
This sequence comes from Tropilaelaps mercedesae, assembly GCA_002081605.1. NCBI lineage: Eukaryota > Metazoa > Arthropoda > Arachnida > Mesostigmata > Laelapidae > Tropilaelaps > Tropilaelaps mercedesae. The sequence continues at coordinate 17,823 of MNPL01009037.1, read as the reverse complement.
ATAATGGAGCTAGAAATAAGAAAAAAATATTTCATGATCATATTCGCTCAGCAAGTCTGTAAAAATGAAATATTCGTTCAAGCTAACCACTAATTCAATTTTGGATGACTACATCTTCCATCCACTCATTTGATTGCTGTCTTTCGCTCTTGAAAGCTGATACATATGTCAGTCGCACGGAAGGGAGGAGCTACTTTACAGAATTATGTCGTGCCCAGATGTCATGCGATCACTTTCTGGATGTCATTGTTGAATTGGACGATCAAATGCTGAAGAAAGTCATAAGGAAGTGTAATTTCCTTCTATGCACTTAACTTTCCATATGAACTCTTGTATTCAATGCCAAATATGTACATAAATATTTACGTTTACTGTCATACCAGCATTTTCTCGACCGTGGATTGAGGCAATCGTGAAATATACCTGATGACTTAATTATTTAGTAGCAATATTTAATGATGACTATAATTGTTATGATGTGGTTTACTATTATTATTATTATTATTATTATTATTATTATAGTTTATAAGTTCCACAAACGAATGAAGCGAATATTGCAACTTGCCTACCCTTCGTTATAAAAGTCAACTGGAAGTGATCTTACTTCAGCCTCATCATTCACACATAGAGGTGTGCGGGTACATGTGTAGTACGGATATCAAATTTCACCTCTAGTGATTTTTATTGCTTATTCAATTTCTCATGTAACTAACTTAAATTCCCGTAAAAAATAAATAATGTGCGATACGATTTGACGCACCAAACACTTTTGCTATCTACAAGTGTTATTGGGCGACCAGTTTACCGTGAACGATTCGTTATGTTATGGCGCATTTCGCATTTGACTATTATGACTCTGGGTCTGTCTATTAAACATAGATTCGTTTACTATGACGCAGCACTTATAACAGTTATGATGGATGTGCAGCTACATAATTACATCACGACAGTTCCAATATTACTAGTAATAATTACCGCCTAATACTATATAGTGTTCGGCATCATATAATATAGACGAACCCCTGTCGTGCACCCTAGGTTAACTGCAATGTAGATCGGTAGTTATTAAAAAAATTTCATTTCTGGTAGTTGATTAGAGTTGACGCGACACAATTCAAGTAATGGTCAGTATTATTTATCATGTTTCGTACAGAAAACCTTACCAAAAACAAATTAAAATTCCAAAAGATAAAGGAGTAAAAATTATATACCTCACACGATAGCATGAGGAAAACGTAACGATCAATAAATAATTGTTAAAAAAAGATCGTTAGTTGTGCGTTTGATTTTTTTGCACAATGCAATTGCTAATTAGGAAAAATAAAAATCAAAGGTATAGTTAAAATAATTAATAACATTTATACTAAAATGAATCTACGTTTACACAAAAATAGTGTGATTGATGATTTCGTTTTTATATTTCCTCGTATTGCGTATAGTCTAAAATGATAGACAATATTTTAAAATATGTTTGTTTTTCATTTTGTTCCACACATATGGACATCCGCTTGTTAAGGACGCTGGGTACACTTATTCGGGAACGGCGGCTGTATCACACGGGCAACGGGTATGCGGTCGCAGAGCCCGAACAGTTCTCCCGAGAAACACCTACGCTTAAGAAGGCGAGCCTTCTCACGAATGGTGTAGATGCTTCCAAGGTATGTCGTTATTTTGACACCACCTACAATAATGCAAGCTTCTTCACTGATAGAACGATCGAATATGTAACTGATTGGAGCCTGCGAGGTACGCAGCCTCCCTTTTCAGCAACATTTGTTTCAAATAATAAGTAAAATCAAAGGCCGATATCTTCTGTAGCTATTCTTAGTTAAAAACGATTTAGATTAACGAGCAAGTGTTCGTTTCGACGGAGTAATGGAAATTAAGAGAATACGTCTGCATAAATCAATGTTTAACAAACATTTTGTGGAGTTAGTTAACCACTGAATGGGATGAATTTCAAGAATTGAGGCCTTAGGCGCTCCCGTTCACCAATACCCTGAATGGAGGTGTAGGGATCACATTTAGCGCAATGCGTAGGAACTTTTTATTACTAAGGAAATGAATACTTTTTTGTGCACATTTTTCTTAGGTCGTCGATATATATTATATTGTGCATGGCAAGTACATGTTACATTTCATTAAATTGATAAAGTTCTGTGCCTAGCGTATAGTACAATTGCGTTAAAATGATAATGGTTATTAACAGTGCATTTTATTTGATATGAAAATACGAAATACAAAAGAAGTAAGTACATTTACAAAAATATGCATAATTGTTAGATGCAAAACGCGAAATGCTTGGTACCACCTGTAGTCACCTATTTATGTTATTCCTTGTTATTAGTATATGTATAGGACCTAAACAAAATATATGCCAAGCGTAACAAATCGCGATAATCTTATATAAAATATAATAGCAGTTAAAATATTTCTTCAATGCAGGGCGACTAACCCCCATATTGTGACTTTGATTTTTTGCAGCAGTGGAGTAGCCAGAGAGTACGCAATACATATCAGCAATTAACACACTTTTAGCGATATTATATCGTCACTTAAGGAAAAACGATACTAACATAGAAATCAGCTACACATACAGACAGAAATTTGGTTACTCAGGTTGGAGAAATATTTGCGGATGCTTATTTAAATATGTACGTCCGTATGAGTGCGTGTCGGTAATATATGATCCGTGTACACTTATCCCTCAATGGCATTCGGCGCGGGATGATAAACTGATGGGGCGGTGATGAGAATGGCGGTAACGCTTTATCGTTTTTTGCAAGGTGGTTGATGTCCCATGTCATTTTGTTGTTTTCTATTTGCTATTTGTGTTGCTTGACTAGCCGATACACGTGCCACGACGTGCGTGATACATGCTCGTAGTTTGGATGGCGTTTTTTGTTGAGCATCTGAAGCTTGAATTTTGGCCGGGTACATTTCGTATTGCCATTGGGTCACGCCACTAGATTAGTTCAGTGTGTCTGATACCTGATTTGGTAGTATTATTATGTACACGTAGACGCTACTAATTCTACGTAAGAATAGCTTTGTTGTGTTGACACAATGGTCGCACGCGGCGTTCTCAATGATGTCGTACTTGGCTATTGCCGATTTACATTCGCTACTTTGCGCCCTGTCTGCTTTCCAACCACGTCTCACTTTTCTTCTTATTCTTGTCGCTCACTTGTAATTTTTCTGTTGTTTCTCGTATTGTAGCGTCGATTCTATTAAAGCCATTCCAAGTATTGTTTTAATACCGAAGGCTACTCCGACAAAAGTGATATCATGACGATTGGAATGCAAACTAGTCCATGTATGTGTCTCAGTTATGTTCGTGGCTCTGTTTTAAATCTCTTCTGTGATCGCGCTCCGTTTTTCTGTCCCCTTCTGTCCTTCCTATTTCGCTCATTGCTTTTCCGTGTTCGCCAGCGTCATCATCATTATAATCACCATCACGATTTCGTCATTCGTTCAAATTTTTACTATTCGAAACTTGTTTGCATCGGTAATTCGGAAGGGAACCATTAGGATGAGAAAGGATTTTAGTTTGTGTCAAACCTATGAGATACGTGCTAATTGCAGCATCCGGTATAGCAAACAAAGGCCTACTCAGGCTGAAGGGTTTTTGGAACCGAGGGTCGATAGATGAATTAGGGGTTGCCTAATTTTCCCTCACTTTGTATCTCCCCGAATGTTTATACGTGTGGGCGCACATAGTGGACTGTTAACCTACCTATCTTTCGTCAATTTCCTCGTTTGTTACTCTGTCGATTGTGCTTCTTCTACCGTCTGAGTAACTCATGGCTATTTACTGACAGACGAATAGACAAGCCATCAGTGGTGTTACGCATCGCAACGAGAAGTAATTTCAGTATGCTGCTTTTCGACGTGGCCACCATAGACACCAACATAACTACGCGTATGTCGGTGTAGACAGCAACGCTGAAAAGCACGGGAGAACGACAATAACATCCCTCGAAAAAGCATGCACGAACACACGCACAACAACAACGCACGTGAAGTACAATAACGACGTCAACAATAGCAAGCGCAAGTGGTCCTAAAGTGACCCTGAAGTGGTCAATAATACAGAAAAGGCGAATAAATGAGGGAAAGGCTAACAGGGCCTAGTTACAATTTTATGGTTCGTCATATACGTAGTTGTTGCTGTGGTAGTATCCAAGCCGCTGCTGTTGTAGTCGTTGTTGTTGCTGAAAAACAGCTCAACGGCACCCTTATTCTTCTTCTTTTGCTGTCCAATGTTGTGCTGCTTGATATTGTAGTATGCATAGTGACATATTGTGGTGCATCGATGTCGTTCGGCCATAGTTCATGGAGAAGTTTGAATGTTTGTATGTGAGCGTGTGTTTGCCTCTTTACACATTGAGCAGTATAATGAGAGTTAAACCAAGTCTAGTAAAAGCGCATGAAAGAGCAATTACCCTACAAGTTTGCAATGTCGCGCGTGCCTAACACGTGATAACAAAAACGACGATCGAAAAAAAGCACGAAAGAGAAAACCGAGAGTGGATGAATGCACTCTCATTATTGCCCTTCTTATTTTTCTGTTTTTAACGGCTTGCTTTGGCACTCACCTGTGTGCATCTGAGAGTGACATGGTGACTGTCCATATTTTACATGAAATCTTGATAGCACTCCCACTAGTACTACAAATCTTAATAATATTGCACCTGAAATGAACCTTGGTCAAGCTAGATCTTCTAATCGAATGTTCAGCTTAATGTAATTTCGGATATAAAGAAAATTGATAGAAAATCATCATTACAGTTTTTGGCTAATTTCGTCACCAAAAAGGTTCTTTTCATCCTAATGGATCAATTTTGGCAAATACGGTCTGCCTTACCTTTGGCTACCAAAAAGCAGATATAAACTCATACTTCTACTCAATATACATACCTATATCGTAGAATGACGCGATGTTTAGAGTTCGGTACATTTTTAATCATGCTCGCAGGGCTAGGAGATAAACTTTTGACTGCGGTGTTTACACTTGTGGACGGGTGTGGACTGGATCATAACATGAAGTTGGCTTAGGGCTGCTCGAGGGGATATCGTGCTTTTTCGGTGCCACGAGCTCTTTGGTCCTTTTTGCACATCAAATGTTACTTTTGTTGTACTGTCATTCACTGATACGTCGATGTCATACTGCACTGATGATACGTCTTGTGTTAGTGGCTTGTGGCGTCTTCGTCTTTTCTAACATGCCTCTACTGCTTGTTCCCAACGTATACTGTGCTATACCGTTTCGTCGCGTACCATCGTTGGGTACGTCGTGACATCCGTATTCCGTGCATGGGGCCGTACATCCGCGTCCACAGGTGCTGAACTCGTCAAGTGGCGAGTCGCGTCAGAGCACATTGGAGCGCTCCGCGTCGATGCGTTTGCTTCGCGAAAGGGACCGCGACAAAGGGCCGCTTTGTCGGAGCGCATCCGTAAGACTCTACAATCGCAGCAAAAGCTCTTTGAATGACCACGCAGATCAGAGCAGGGACATCCATAGGCAACAGGCAGTACAGCATACGCCGCAACTAGCCAAACGTTAGTTGGGTATTTTAAATACCTATCGATGAGCATGAGAGTACGATCGTTATCTTATTTAAAAAACCGTATGCTCGGGATGTTAGAATGAATAGATAGTTGTACGATAGTACAGAATGCAACTTTCACTAAAAAATTTACCAGAAAATTTTGTGGGATTTTTTCTGGGTGTTCTCTACCACTTTCGTCCTGAACAAAAAGGTCAGTAAGATAGATATTTAGCTGCATAGTTATATGTACCTAATTTTGTAAAGTGAAAATAATGTCTAATACTACCTACTATGTTGCCTCTTGCCGCCACAATCGACACATTTTTTATGTTATCCCGTTCTTTTCTAAACTAGGTGACAGTCCGAAGCGCTCGTCGATGTTCTCTCGCTTCTTTCGCAAGAAAGAGAAGAGTTCACCCGAAATAGTCGTCGTGCATACGGCAACCACATCAACAGGCGGGCGTGATGGGGTACGTGAGGGAGGCCGCTCCGATTCGCACACAGCACAAACGGCTACAGCAGGTACAAATGAGCATCATCATCAACCATATGCCCATCACCAAACGGCCATTTCTACTCCATCGACGACTGGTGGATTATCAACTAGCGCTCCCACCGGGGCCACATCGTCTTCTCCTAAAACACGCCTCTCTTTCGCGGCCCAGTTCCCGCCTGTTGATTGGAGGGATCCCGATTACATCAACTATCACTCGAAAAGTACACAGACCGCCGTCAACCGCGAACAGCAAACGACAAGCAGTCTCACAAGCGCCATTAACAATCATCAGCAGCATTTGCAATCGCAGCAGCTGTATCAAAATCCACAACAACAACAACAGCCAGCGAACGTCCGCCATATTATGTCAGGCATCCGTCAGGCAGACGCTAGTGTGGACCGGCAAAACGGCTACAATGTTGGCACGTATCATCATCACCACCCCAGTCAACAGCAGATTGTGTCTACGACTCAGCTGCATCACAACAACAATAATAAAAGTACCAACAACAATCAACTACCACAAATCAAGCACGAGGTAAGTGATAACCTAGAATACGAGTAGTGGGATTAAAAGACAAAGAGGTCGTGGCTAAACACTAACGAACACCTGGCAGTCGAACGGAAACAACACGCAAATTTCCTAGGACCATTCCATGCGTGAGCCTGTTCGCCCTATTTGGTCGGAACAGAGTGAAGGAGACCTGCGGGGAACCCGCCGTGGTGGATATTTAAGTAGCTCGGGTTCAGGGACACCGAATGCTACCTCAGAGCGAAGATCAACATTTGCCTCACCCCGGGGTAAAATTTATAAGGGATTGGGTACCATAAAAGTGAGTGCTCTGGAAATAGATTGTTTTTGTGCAGCGAACACACAGAGTAATTTTAAAACCTATGGGCCCTGTTTCATTCTACTTCGCCAACACCTTTAGATACAGTTGCTGGCCATTTACTTGTGGCTAGCCTGAACTGCCATCTTCAGTAGGCATTACACACGGTAAATTTAACTTTGCGGCAAATATAGTTACTTGTGGAAAATTAACTTTACATTTATTTATTAAATGTAGGATAGTAAAAAACATGAGACATGAGGTCTGGCGAACTGAATAAAGCCACTGCTCTGCTAATCTAGGCTATTTCAAAAACTATAGGTACTATGTTTGCAATATGATCGTTTAAATCAGTAATGCGATGATCGATTTATAGCAGCAGTGTAGAAACCGAGATTTTTGTGTCAGACCTTATATTTTATCTTACGATTTGTTGGGCCGTACGGAAGATTGTCAGTAAAGGAATGTTCCTTGTGAAGCTCCACCCGTCGACTATCCCACTACGTTCGCGCGTTGCTCTTGGGTGTCCCAAGGTGCTTATTTTTTGGTGAATGCTAAAGATCACTACATTGAAACTTCGCTCTGGTATTCTGAATAACTTGCTTTAATCGTTACATTATCATTGCCGCCGGCAGCTCGGTCCCCGTCAGCAGAGTTCAGAATTAAGTTCACAATACCAGGTCGACTCATGTTTCTAGACCGGGCATATGTAACCTCAAAAAGCAGAATGATGAATGCGTATTGAAAATCTTACCTAAGGAACAGGTAGAGAATATGATCGTTTGAACAACTTTCGAAGAGCCTTCGTGCAGCATTCATACAAAGATTGGCTACCCAATACTACCAATATTTACCTCCCACCTATACCTCCGTGTAGGAGTATTTCACTTCAAAACTTTTCGAACATAGCCACACCTGAATATTGCACATACGAATTATTTTATAAGCATTTTCTCCTCGCCTCACATCATTAGTGCAGCTGGTAGTCATCTTCGTCGACCTTTGAGAAGGCGCCGTTCTAAAGGGCGTGGTAAACGATAACAACAGTTGGGGTATTCAACAGATAAAGACGACATTCAAATTCCTGCTTTGGACAAATCAAAGGCGGATCGCATGAATTTCGATGATACTCTCAAGGTTATTTTTAGCATCGCGCTTGCTATGCCATTGGAATTCTCTTACGCTGCCTTATTGTTCCCTCTTTCGATTGCTTGGTTACTGGTACCAACGAATCGCCTGGGGATTGATCCTTGAAACTCAACGCGCCGTTGAACTTCACTGTATTATTTATAGTGAAAGCCTTCTTTTTGTCAATTTTTAGAATGATTATTGACTAATAAATATCAACCAGTGCAGTCGGTTTTTCGTTGGTGTTTTGAACTAAGTCCTTAAATTCGCCTCGGGATTGAACGAACAGAGTCCATCAAGATGGATGGGCGAATTCCTATAAACTGAAGCAATAATGTGATTGAACTTAAGACTTCTGTTTGGTACGTTCGGTTTCGCTTTTTGCTAGTGATAGCCGAACTGTGCAACTAATTCATAACAATTGGTACCTAATCAGTAACTGATACTAATGCTCCAAGAAAATTGTGCTAATTTCAGACACAAATCGTGAAACACAATGAAAAGATTTATTCAAAAGAGTAATTAAAGAGTAATTAAAGTTACAGAAATTGTGCTAATTATAGTTAGTATACTGTTGATCCTATGGCGCTTTTTACGCTCCACTTTTATTATTGTGTTACTACTGTTATCATTAGGTTTCAGAATAATTATATCTTATTTTCTAAGGCACTAATCTTTATCGTATTACAGTAAGCTAATGATGTATCTAAGTTGAAAAGTATATATTTATATATACATCATAAACCTGTAATGACGTACTAGAATTTTTCGTCACAAAAAGTCAACATAGTGCTCACTCTAAGAATTAAATTTCTTAGGCAGACTGAGTGGTCTTCGGTTATTTTTCTTTATTTTTTTCTACCTTTTCACTTGAAGTACTGCACTTCTAATGCCATTTGCGCGCTATGGTCTACTCTTTTGATGTTAAAGCAGCTAAAAGAATTAGCTAGGGCTCACAAACATAATAAGCCGACCAATTTCTAAATCCAGGGAACATGTTCCTTATATCACGACTAAAAATGTACTGGAATATCGTATATTTTTATTTCGAACATTTCCAGGTAGCTTTTCATATTTGAAATGTATCGGCTATAGTTTGAATATGACATTCATAATAGTTTACTTTTTTTCTAGAATCTATTAACGATTAATATGTGAGCATCTGTTTCCGATATCTATATCTAAACAAGGTTTGCCCATGGTATTTTGATTATTGTAGACCCATTGTAACTACTACTTACAAGCTTGTAACATATAAATATAGAATTAATCTAACCAGAACGTTCGACTAGGGAGGTATTTCGCATATTTTTTAAGAGGTCCATCCGAGTTGACACCTTGTTTTCACGTCGTTTCTGAAAGGGTCAATTAGTATTAATTAACTTCGATCTGACCAGTAGCGGATGTGTAACCTGGTAATATACAAAGGCCTGATTGTGCTATCCGTGATGTTTTTCAGATATTTTGAAAGGTATCCATGATTTATGGTAATTATTGCGTCGAGAGCAGCGAGACAAATTAATATACAATATACTTTAATAATGTTATTCCGTCTACAATTAAACGCAATGTTAAACGAAATAATGATTTGTTGTAGTTAATATCGAAAGCTGGATGTTAAATTATCGTCTTTTCAAAAGATTCCATCGCGTGCGCTGAGTCTCGCCCGACATTGTCATACCGCACGACAGAGCTCATGCTGTAGTGATGCTACACCTGAGGACAGCGGGGCTGAGTTATCTTCCAGACGAAGGGCTTCTTCGAATTCCAGGTAGTGCATTGAAATCTACAAAGATAATTCCAATAGAATGTCGTACATCCGCATTGTAGGCCCGCTCACATTTATGATACACGTTATCAGTCGAAGCGTGAAACAACAAATAAAATTAACCAATTGGTAAACCTTAATAGCGACCATATCTTATATTTATTTGTTAAATATACAGAGCTACCGGAGGGCGTATATAACAAAGACATGTAAAAAACTCATGCACCTGTATTTGAACCCGGATTTTCTGTTGAGAGACAGATTATTCAAACAGATCACGTGGTATATACCTAATCACTAAGAGCATTTAATAATATATCACCTCAAATAAGAAGACCTAAAGAGATGATGATGCTTTCTTGATTACCGCCTCTTTTTGCAGTTCCAAATACATACGCAGCTCCATTTTCTTTTCAACAAATAAATTGAACGCAAAGAGTTGTTGTGGATCTTCTTCCCATTATTCTCACATGCGTTTGCACTATCGCATACAATGTATAACCAAAAAGAGCCCAGTTTAAACTGTTGAAACTACACTTCAATTAATCTTATCAAAAGTAAGCCTTATATTATTCCCAGAGTTTACATCATAAAGTTCCTTATAAGTTTTTCTATAAAGAGCTAGAAAAATTGTTCTCAGTTTAAATAACATTGACGTTTACATATTTTGGTCTTGTGTACGTGAACTCTGTAGATCAACGCGTCATCGGCGACACTGCTCTGTCTCGGATGAAGTTTGTTGCCGACATCGAAGTTCATCACCTCCACGTCGAAAGCCACAGGCACCACGTCGCCTTCCGCCTACGCTACCGGGCGATGTATCGCCCTTACAGTTACGCAAGACTCACCCTAGATACCTGCCGGCACCACCAAACGTCTGCAAAATTCCCACGTTGCCACCATATCCTACCAGCGGGTTGTACAGGTTAGCCGGCCATCAATAAACCTTGACACCGAATTAAAGCGTTGAATCAACGCCGAAACAAGTTTCAAAGCAATGCATTATTTTTAATATAAAATACAGTATATGCACCCATGACAGTGAACCCTTCTAATAGAACCATATGGAACGTCTCTCTGTTGATAAATATTCAGCAACAAAACTTTATAATGACGCAGTAAAATCAAGATCATACATTTTGATTTTTAAACGGCAAAATGGGCAAATAGAAGTGGCAGCTTCTAAGTTAAATTGGGGAACTACAAAAAATGTATAACCAACACCCGTGCGACACTTATTGCTGATTATAGTTCATCTTTTTTTTTCATATTTCTTCATTTTTGTGGTATTACTGTAGACTCAACAGGCCTCCTTTGTTCCCGCCGGCGCCTCCGCCGAACACGGACCTGTTCCGCCAGACAGAGCGCTTCCGACAACACAGCAGCATTCTTTTCCACAGCACCGACGAGGACTCGCCACAGGTCTCTCTTTGGTGTTCATTTTTCCCACCGGATAGACTCTATCTCCAAGTTAATTTTACACATTTTAACGCAATGTTATTTTTCACGTAGACGCGCTAACATCGAGCCTAATGCCATGCGTGCTATAGGCGCGTATTTTGAGTGTTCTTTGCAAAAAGTAACTTTTCGCAACAACTCCGAATAGTCGCAAACCTTACTTGTCTGAAATATATTTGGGACATCGGAAGTTAATAGGGTTTCATTTCTACAGCTGGTTCCTGCAATGGGGACCGCCGAATGTGGTCTTAGTAGAGCTTACACTAAGGGAGCGCAATGGGCTGGTTTAAGTTTAGTATGCACATGGTACTGGACAAAACGACAACCGATGGATAGGTTGTTTAGAGTTGAAGATGGACGGCGTCTAAAAAATGATAGCGGAAAGCAAAATGCAGTTTTTGAAAAGTATTTAGCTATTGGACCATGATCCCTAAAAACAACCAGTAGCTACAGGAAGAATAATTCGGAAGTTTCACGTAAACTTCGAGTGGAGCTTAGGGCCTAATAAAATAATAATTTCTGTAATGGGGTAAGGTTTTGAAGAAAGAAGAGAAAATAATAACGTAAGAAGTATGGAAATGGGGGTCAATGCGTGTTAAATTGGAACGCCGATGTTGTACTGAGCATGCGTTTTGACATACTGTACTTGCATAATCTCCATACAGCCCTTTCCGGCCTCTTCTTACTACAGGTCATACGATATACACTTACACTTAAACGACATCGAGCTTGGCTTGGAGGTTCGCGTGCGATTTGTAAGAGAAGGAGACGTGTAGGCTCACGGGTTCGGTGTTTGCCGTTAGGAGCTGTTTACAAACCAATGCAAAAGTTATATCGTTTTAAGTGTTGGCTGATAGCTAGCCCTGAAAAAAAGCCTTAAATCATAGTTTGAGAAATATATCGGTTGTCTTCCTGCCTAATCTCAGTAAACTTTGCAGTGCAATTACAACGTGAAAATAGGTACTGTAACACACACCATTTTTGTTCTAAATCACTCTAATTCAATCTCCTCGGTGTTTTTGCCGTATTTGTAACAGCTTCCGCGGAAGGCGGTGATCTCGACAGAGAAGGAGGTTAAAAGTATCGGAACGTTGGGAGCGCTGAACGGTCTCAGTGAGGGCGGCAACGCTCAGGTGAGTCAGGTCGGTTGAGCT
>MNPL01009036.1:25996-50886 GCA_002081605.1 Tropilaelaps mercedesae | reverse complement strand
GTTACTGCATCGTCCTCAAGTGAACAAAGAAGTCCACGCTTACAAACTCCTTTTAGATGCAACTTATTAGTAGCGTTTCTTCTCCTTGCAAAGTTTCTTATACCATTCTTATACCATTCCATATATTCTCAGTTAAGCAACGTCATCGAATGCAATGCAGAGTATCGGCTCGCATTTCAGCAATTATATTTTCAGAATCGTGAAGAGCCAATATAAATGTAGTAAACACGCATGTTGACGTTAAAACATTAATGAAAAAAACTATTATACAACATTGCGATATGTTCTCCGAAGTTCGAGGTAAACAGGTAGCGCTAGGCTAGATTCTGGTTGATCGCTCGAAAAAAGTGATACACATGATTGTACTCAGTACCTGTTCTGCTAGTCATTTATACTTTTGACCAGTTTAGAACCATTAGAGGACATCCTGTCATAACGTTCCCCGTTTTTAATTAAACTCTCCAAAAAACTCTTCTTAAGAAAAGTCTTCTTTTAACCCCTATTTATGACTTCTTTAAAAAGCCATATAGTGGTTTAAGCAGGTATTATATATGGACTGAAATAATCCACGAAATAGCCGCTTAAAATGCTATTTGCATGACATTTATGTTTGTACATCTGTTCTCCTGCTAGGCCCATTGATTGATCATAAGCCATATTTACTGCATTGTATATAAAACTAGTCTCATATTCAGTGGTGCCATCTTCAGTTTCCCGGTTAAGCACAATGTCAAAGATATTTTACGAGGCTATACCAATAAGAATTGGTTTTACGCACACGTCTCCGCATTTCCAAAGTTTTCTGAGTGGTACGGTCCTGGAGTTTGACGAAGAGGCTGCAGCTCACTTTCCTCCTGGAGGTTTATGTATACTTCTTATAAAATCCTTGTTTAATCATCTTTATTGGTATTCATAGGATTGTTGTCTGAATATGTTACGTGAATATGTTGTAACAACGCAGTGACCTGGTATTTTTAAGTGTGGTCCCTTCTAAGTGTACGAACAGTATAAGGTATAGGTACAGGCTGAATACGGATAAAACGCTACAATCGCCACCGTACAACGAAACACAGCAGGTATGCCTGCTGTGTTTCGTTTGTTGGAATTTGCTCATGCATCGTATGTGCTCCTGAAGAGGTTTCACCTAGAAAAATTACAACATTCGTAGTAAGCTCAATTGATGCACTAAAAAAATGGTGTGATTAAGAAAATTCATCAAGGACCGATTCGTTTTAAAAGAGCATATAGACCAAACCACGATACCTTAGTCTTAACGACGGCGAATGAACCTCCTCTGCAACGTAATATTCTGACTGGCACACTACAGCCAATGAAAAGTAAGTTATCAGATAATTTAACTCGGTTTATCCTAGTTTAGTAAGCCTGCAAGGGATGGGCATCCAGTCACTATTAATGAAGTGAATGGAGTTCAACCACTTTGTGCAGCGTTTTGTAACCGGTTGTAACACGAATTGTTCAAGTAACGTTTATCTCATATCATTCCAGTACAACTCGGTACGTGAGAACATATAAGTTCGCTCAACTGCAATTGAGTGAGGATAATTGTTTAGGATAGATAACCTCGGAAGCCACGTTAGCTGGGTAAGAACTGGGTCTAAGCCGAGAAACGAAACCGAAATTCCTATAAAATAATGGACCAACTTCAGATTATCACTCAATTAATGCCCATGATAGCTATTTGTAGTTTTCGTAATGGCATCATTGTAGTCAGCACATAAGGCGGATGAAGCTCAGTTTGCCCACTATTAAGAGATGTGCTTTAAGGATCCAGTTACTGCCTCTCTCGTTGTTATGCGTTGCAGAGGCACCATGCCTCAGGGCTCTTACTTTTACTTTTACTCTTACTTTTAAGCTCACAGTTAAAATTAGAACCTTCCATTTTACTTGGTTAGCATTTTACAACGATCTAGCACAATGCGTTGCCACCATATTGAAAATTAATTTACCTCGACTTCCGCTCTTGTCTATTGAAGGCAGTCATCAACGATAAGCTAATTGAGTCGAAGGCTGTTCTCTTGAGTTGACAAAGTGCAATACGAAAATTGGCTTGTACTTTAGTTAGTGCATGAAAATCACGCCGTAGATGAGAATACATTTAGCCTCTGTTCTTCAGGGTCATACGGAGCAGCCCATTGGCTCATCGATCGGTATAAACATTCTGGGTTAACTTAAACATACTGCTGATATATTTAAAAATCCAAAAATTAAAAGCCAAAGCGATGTTGATCAAAGCCCACTTTGAAAATTGTCGTACGATGCTAAGCTTATAGTTCCTTTACATTTATAGCTGTAATAAAAGATCCTTGGAGTTTCTTACATTGGTAACCACGATATTGAAGGATAAGAAAATACAATGTGGCAGTATGATAATTTAAGGGATTCGGTTAGAATGATCGCCAAGCGGCGTTTCAGTAAAAACTTCCGAGGCAGTAACAAGAATCAAGCCACTAGAAATATATCGAGAAAAAACGGGTAATTAATTGTGACTATAAAAACGAGAATGTTGTATAGTTGCTTCTGTTTGAAGTTGGATATTTTACCTGCGGCTTATCTACAATACTCATTTGTAGAAAATTTAACCAAGTCCGCTGACATACGACATGCCCTAACGTTCAGCAACGTACGTGTTCCTAGAAGAATTTCAATATTACGAAAGCTTTCTTAATTGTGTGTGAACAGTTTCACCCTGCTATTCGAGATACCAATACATATTCTTACAAAGTTAAAATTTATTTTGATTTCTCAACTTATATACCAAATCAACACCACTAGTAGTTCTCACAGTATCAGGGTAACATGTAGAATGTACACCGATATGTGTCAAATCCAGATTACCTGTTAAAAGCAATTTGTATGGATGATATAAACGCAACAGCGGTGCAAGGGGTTATCCTAGAAGTTTCACCAGGGTGCAAACTGCAAAAATGTAAAGTTTACAACAACTAACGAAAGGTAAATTGTGGGATTTATTGAATTAGGATTTATGACTAAGTTGGCGATTTTCCAGGCTGGTAATAGCTTTGAGAATACCTCAGTCATTGAGTCAATTTTGACCAAGGTCGACAAAAGCTATCAAGTTGGCGAATGTTGATGACCTTTTAATTGGTTTATCTGAGAGCCTTTCCATTATGTTTCTGCGGCGGCTTTTCTTGCCGCAGTGGTTGCAAGGTTAAATGGTGCAATGGTTAAAAGGATTGGCGTTTTTGGTTTTGTATAAGAAACGACTGAGGCCGTTTTTATTTTCGTGTAATGTGCCAAAGAAGAGTGTGGGGGCGAAGTTCCGAAGATGTTAGCAGTACCCGGCGCTTCGTATGCCCGTGTGAAGCAGTCGAGCCATCGAAATACGTACACTCTGATGGAGGTGAGTCAATAATTCTTTCATGCGGATTTTATTATCTACGTTTAAAAATGTACTTAGGTAAAAAGCAGGTATCAATAAGCCGTAAATCGATCAATGCGTCGTTAAGAATCAGGCCGTCTCGAGTTTTGTCCACTGAACTGGACATCCTTGGCGAAACCGTCTCGAGCTAGGTTGGCTCGTAATATTGTAGGCGCGGGGCCAATCTGGTGCCCTATAGTTCTTGTATTTACCACTTGAATAAAACTACATCGCGTCAGTGACGTCAATATTGAAAGGCCGACGAATAGGGAATAAAAGGAGCAGATCCTCGACGAGAAAGTCTCCCCGTAGTACTTCTTCGTACATCCACATATTGTATGATGTATGTTCATGTCCGTAACGATTTAGCGGTTCACGCTCGTTGCTCGCTAAATTCACATACAACTGCACTTTTTGCACACCGGATCAACTTAAGCTCGATCTATGCACCCAACAGTTTGACTTAGACGCCTGGGGCCGTAATAGCCTGCACAAACGCATCATCCATGTAAACGAAAAAGCAATTGGTAAAACAAACATGACGTATATCTTATACATTCAGTACTGCAGCCATTTCATTAGTTCAAATATATTAAACACTATCCCGTTGTTGGCCACGTGATCACGGCCAACACAAACGAGGACGCCACCCTCAATAAATCAGAAGAAAACACGAATCAAAGAATCAATATATGTAATCACGAATCAAGAAATCATCAATATAAGTTTTCATACATAAAACTTGTGTGATAATATGTATCAAGCTTTCCTTTATGTATTAGGAGTTCCCATAAAAATCTTCGGAGTATTCCCGCTTTTTGATGGTGCTAAGAAAAAAGGCCAGGATGTCAATATTTCTCTTTTACGCTAAAATCTGTTAAGGTACTATTACCTAGAGTAGAAGTATCATTACCTAGCATAGGGGCGCAAAAGATAGTTGCTGCTATGTGGCAAAGGTAATTTCAGGGAACAAATAAACGGCCAATGCTCCATTTTCCCTTTGTAATGAGAGGTCTTTATTTTTATGAGGATCAAAATATTAAATCTATGAGGGCCTACCCTATTTCGAAAGAATATTGGATGGTATCGCAACTTTCAATATCATTACGCAATTGGAAGAGGAATATTGGCTAAATACGATTAGTAATGGAATGAACGGCATTTTCTGTAATTCTTTTCACCAATGGCGTGATACTGCTCGGATTATAACGTTGCGAAGTGCCTGCGACTCAGAGGCACGTTCACAGGCTCGTCCTCTCTGTTCAGCGTTTAATGCGGTTTTCTCATGCGGTATACGTTGAGTGACACTTTCGTCGAAAACGTAGAGCACGCGTTAAATGCGCACACGTAAGTGCGCAAATGCGGCTGTGCTCTTCAAAGGCGACTCGCCTGGGAAACGCACTAACAGTAAAATTGATTAGGAAAAATTGTAGGACACTCCTGTTGTTAGTTTGAGCAAAAACTTATAAACCAGATCGAACAACTAATTTTTCGCATGCGAATATCAGTTACTTATTTCAATCGACCTTACTACGTGTGACAAACTTTTCCTTACAGATTTTGTTCTTAAAAACGGTTAATTCCCTCGACAGGACGTTACACGCCAAAATGCCACGTTATTCTATTTCGAAAAAGTTTTGTACTTTTTGGCATACTAGATTCCATAACTTGCATGAAGGAATCGTCCATTCCGCTAACCTGAGCAAAACGCTTAGAGCAGAGATTACATTCGTGGCCTCGGTCTTCGTTGTGTGTCTTTACGTAGGTAGTTAGGTGGCCGGACGCTGTAAACAGCTTTCCGCAGAACGGATTTTCGAATGGCTTTTTGCAAGTGATTAACGAGGTGGCTGGACTGGGTGAACGATTTACCGCATTGAGCATAATGATGTGGTCGACCGTCGGAATAATTTGAACAATAGACTTTATAGAGTACGAGAATTGATTGACTAATAAAACCACCTTGCCTTGAAAAAAGCCTTGAAAAAAATTTGTTACCACTAACGGCAGCAGATTTAAACAGTAAAAAAGTATTTGCATTAAGCTATAAAATTGCTTGTGAAATTGAGGATTTCACGCGATGAGGAGCATGACGAGAGAATCAGGTTTTCATCTTCCTACGGAAGGTTTCAATAGAAAATCGCGTTTGCCCACTGATCACTGCCAGTACTATGACTTCCAGTACTATGAAGTTTTTCTCTAGAAGCCCTCCTTAAAACCCTTTTTGCTCTAGACGCGCTCAATTCCCCCGTCGTTGTCCCCGTTTTGACGCCCCTGAAATTCTTGGGCTTCCTTTGGAAAAGCCCTTCATCTAGTTTCCTTAGTCAAGAACGTTAATTCGGAGTGTGTTGGATGCCAATGCATCGTTTTCATTTGCTGGTGCGCAGTGTGATAAGTGTGAAGCAGAATTTGCCACAACTTTGTTACCACTAACATCGTTGATCTGCGCCGATTCGTCATCCTCGTGAGGATTCGGCTCCTTAATGCATGGCTCACCATCATGCCCCGCTTTGTTCGCACTGTTTTCAAGTATAGGATTAACCATACCATCCACTACTGAGGCCTTTTTTAATTTCATTTCCAGTACTGGATTAACCACACCGTTAACCATTCAGGCCCTTCCTAATTTCAGTCTTAATACAGATCTGCGCTGAATCTGCCCTCTCATATTTCTAACCAGACAGTTTGCCAGGCATCCGAAACTTCCGAAACGAAAGAGTCCACAAACACTTACAACTGGTGCGCGTGCATCAAGCGACAATCAGGCATGCTATGAAAGGCGACTTGGGTATAGTTGTTTAACTGTCATCAAAGTCATACGCTTATCGCGTTTAACAGATACTCACGCGCCTCAATTAAGTACAGAGAAACAGCTGAAGCGATGACGCACCACAACATTCACCGACCAAATAACTGAAAACCTGTTGCACTGAACAGCATATGCCTGCGAAAAGCGCGGGTATAGTTACATAAGCAAAAAGTGATGGTAAAAATCTTGAGAGTGATAGTAACTTGCCATCACATGACAGATGTCTTAATATTATATGTATGTGGTAACTATTTGCGATGTGTTACACAACTCTCGATGCATTTTTGTTGACTCTGAGTAAAGCGGAATAAAGACAAAATAGCAAAATTTTTAATAGAGTTAAAATCTCGGGCAATATGGCAAAATTAGAAAAGTTACGTTGACGATCGAGTTAAGTTACAATATACTATACTTGTAGTGGAATCGTACCAGTTGGATTACTTCACCGTCTGTGCGGCTCGTGAGACAATCAGCCGCTAAATGTTCGAGATCGATAAATTTGTCCTATAAGTAGCAGACGAAACGAGGAGCTACTTTTTCGAGATGAAAAGCACGATTTCTTGTAAGAGATAACAACGCAAATTCTGCTCACTTTTGATGGCAATCGGGACAATTTTCTCCGTATGTACGCAGTTCCTTTTAGATATGAAAAAGCTATAGAAACTAGGTCTGTAGGTTTATAGAACACAACATCGATTTCCAATAGGAGAGATTGAATGGTCAAAAAGAAACGAAGTCATGGTCAAGCCGGGGACTTACTGACCCATTTAGCCGGACTAAGCGGAACACATTTTTGCAAGCCAAGCATGTTTACTTGAGAGAAATCCGCTGGAAGTGATGGCATGTACACGAAACCAAGCATCCTGTGTCATCACTGAAATTTGGCCATTGAGTTGCATGGCAAATCCCCAAGTTATTTAAACGAAATACAATTAGCTCGTTGAAAGAAGTGAAATTTGAAAGAGTAAAAAAGTGGAATTCGAGGTTCCTCTAAAATACAGTGAAAGTGATTTAATAACAACAATATTAGGAAATCGCACGCGCCACCTTTCTTAGCTTAAGACAGTGGCAGTTATTAGCCCTTCCGAGGTGCAATGAAAGGGCCCGCTCCTGGGGTCTCCGCCTTCGTGAAAATGGAGAACCCGACAGCTAGAGTAGCGTTGATGCAATTGATTTGATAAATTGCTTTAAACTGACTCTAACAATAAATGACGCTGTTGGTACCTAAGTGGAATTTGCGTGAAATCTGCGAAGTTACTATTTCATCGAGGAAATCGGGTTTTCGCATGCCGAGGCAGTGATAGACGCCGAAATTGAAGCAAACAAGTGGCTGCTCATTACAAATCTGACAACAACAGTTGTCAAAATCCATTTAAGGCCTGGTTTTGTACAAACGCTTTACACTCAAAACTAGGACTTGCTTAGGGCTAGCTATCTTCCAAGGCTTAATTTTCATAGTGCCGCTTCCCTATCGCTCTGCAACTCAAGCTCGATGAATTATGTAAATTTTGCATCTACTTGCCTCTTTTGGTCGCAAAACACGCCTCAATGAATCAAGCCGCCAAGCTTGAATTGTAATTTCAACTAGTCGTGAACAAAAACTCGAAAGTAATGCAAAACGTTTTTTATTAACGTTTATATCGTGTAGAGTTTTCGAAAGTTTGTTTTAGCTTTTTAAGCGTAATATTTTGACTTTTATTATTTCCAACGTGCTGTATGAGATCACTTTACGTAATTGAGCCCTAGTTTCCAGGGCAATAGGTGTGATGATCTATGAAGCAGGAACGTCTCAAGTGACTTTAATTTTCATGAACTCCAATATTTAAGCCTAGTGCTTTTTTCTCGCATTGAACAAACGGTGATTTCTTTATAACTGCGCCTAATCTCTTCTTTCGATCCGCTATTCGTCGGCCTTCTATATTGACGTGACTGATGTTTAATCCAAGTGATAGATACAAAAGGTGTACCCCGTTTCATTGTTTCGTGAGGATTTTATCTACGCTTAAAAATGTGATTATGTAAAAAGAAGGGATCAGTAAACCGTAAATTAGTCAGCGCCCCGTTTCGAATTAGGTCGTCTCGAGCCTTGTCCACTAAACTGGCGCGGCAACCCTTGCGAAGATTGTGAGAAACATCTTGAGCTATATTAGCTTGTTATAGGCGCGGGGCCAGTCTGGTCTCCGATAGTTTCTGTATTTACTACTTGTATTTACCACCAGGCCCGTTAGTATTTAAAGCCCCACGAATAGCGCATCAAAATAAGAAATTAGGTCAGTTCTAGAGAAACCACCGTTTGTTAAAAGCGAGAAAAAGCACTATTCAAGTTCTGAAATACTGAAGTATGAAAACTGAAGTCACTTCAGACGTTCCTGCCTTTTAGATCATTACACTTAACCGCCCTGTAAACGAGAAGTGAAGTCACTTAAGACGTTCCTGCTTTTTAGATCATTACATTTATAGCCCTGGAAACTAAGTTCGCTCGCGGAAAGTGATCCCTTGTAACACGTTGGAAATGTAAGTCAAAATACGACAAGACACTGAAACCTAGACTTTTAAACTCTTAACGATTTAAACGTTAAAACGTTTTGCATTAAAACAATTTTGGCTCACGACTAGTGACTAGGGAAGCGACAAAATGAAACCTGGGTGATACATTGGGTGATATTCAGTCCTGAGGAAGTTCTAGCTTAGAGTACAAAACCAGGATTTAAAAGGATAAGCAGTGAATAATTACATAATTGCGAACACTTTCAGATTTGCATGAGCATCCACTTGTTCGCTCGAATTACGGCAACACCTGTCACTGTTCCGGTATGCAAAACATTGTACCAAATTCGATTTCCTTGATGAAAGAGTAACTTCGCAGCTTTTGTGTAAATTTCACTGTGGTATTAACAGCGTTATTTATTGTTAGTCTATTCAAACCAATTTATCGAATAGAGTGCATCAACGCTATTCTTGCCGGGCCCTTTATTATCACGAAGGCGGAGACCCCAGAAGTCGGTGCTTCCATTGCAAGGGCTGGGAACTACCACTGTCTTAAGCTAAGAAAGGTGGCGCATGCGACTCTGTAATACTGTTGTCATTCACTTTCACTGTATTTAGAGAAACCTGGAATTTCACTCCTTTACTCTTTAAAATTTCACTTCTTCCAACAAGTTATTTGCATTTCGTGTTAAATAACTTGCCAACTGGCCAATATTTCAACAATGACACGGAATGTTTTGTTTCGTGTGCATGCCGTCACTTCCAGCGGATTTGTCTTTACTAAACGTGCTTGGCTGGCAAAAATGTGTTTCATTTTGTTTGGCTAAAGGGTCGGTGAGCGCTCGGCTCGACCATGACTTCGTTTCTTTTTGACCATTTAATCTCTCCTATTAGAAATCGATGTTGCGTTCTATAAACCTGCAGACCTAGTTTCTATAGCTTTTTCGTATCTAAAGGAAACTGCGTACATACGGAAGAAATTATCCCAATTGCCATCAAAAGTGAGGAGAATTTGCGTTGTTTTCCCTGACAAGAAATCGTGCATTTCATCTCGAAAAAGTAGCTCCTCGTTTCGTCTGCTACTTATGGGACAAATTTGTCGCTCTCGAACATTTACCGGCTGATTGTCTCGCGAGCCGCACCGACGGTGAAGTAACCCAACTGGTACGACTCCACTAGAAATTGATACACTTATATTATACTTTATTCTAAGTCAGTTCGATCGTCAACGTCAGTTGTCCTCTCTAATTTTGCCATATTCCCCGAGATCTTTGCTCTGCTTAAGTTATTGCTACTTTGTCTTTATTCCGCTTTACTCAGTTTCAATAGAAATGCATCGAGTTGTATAACACTTCGCACATAGTGACCATATGCATGCCTTAAAACATCAGTCGTCTGGTAGCAACTTGCCATCATTGTCAAGATTTCTACCGTCATTTTTTGTTTTCGTACCTATATCCGGGCTTCTCGCAGGCATATACTATACAGTGTAACAGGTTTTCAGTGACTTGGTCGTGGGTGCTGTGGTGCGTCACCGCTTCAGTTTCTTTACTGCACCTAATTGAGGTGCGTGAGTAGAGGTGAAACGCAATTAGCATATGACGTTTGTTAAACTAAGCAAGTCGCCCTTCACCACAGCATGTCTGCTTGTCGCTGGGTGCTATTCCGTTAAGTCTTAGGAGTACACGTGCACCATGTCTCATTTTTGGGCTCTATTATTATTTTCGAACTTTCATTTATGCCTGTAGTGGCTTTTCCACGATGCGCTTTTCAACCTTTGCAGAGTACACCGTATTTGTACTGAAATAATAGCTCCGGATGCCTGGCAAACTGTCTACTGAGGAGTATGAGGGAGCAGTTTCAGCACAGGTCGACGTTAAGACTGAAGTTAGGAAGGGCTTCAATGGTGAACGGTATGATGAATCCAGTGCTGGAAAACAAATGCAATCAAGTGCGAACAAAGCGGGACATGACGGTAAGCCATGCATTAAGGAGGAGCCGAATCATCTTGAGGATGACGAATCGGCGCAGGAAAACGATGTTGAAGTAGTTGCGGTGTCTACAAACAGCCGAAGCGGACGCATTAGTATGAGGTTACGCTTAAAAAAGGAGAAGTCTGACACATCGCCGCCACCACTAAACAAAAGGCCACGCCGTTCCACAGCAAAAGGTAACAAAGTTGTGGTAAGTTCTTCTGCAGATGAACCAATAGACTCGGGAGGGACAGCAATCAAAGTAGAGACGTTTTATCCCTCTGCGACACCAGCAAATGAAAACGATGCGTTGGCCTCCAGCACAGTTCAAATTGACGTTCTTGACGAAGAAACTAGGCGAGGTACTTCTCAGAAGGAAGCTCAAGTATTTCAGGGGCGTCTCGGAGGAGACGACCTCGTAACGGCTAAGATACGTGCGACTTCTAGAGAAAAAAGAGCGAATAACGCTAACCTGCTAGGTCATAGTACTGGCAGTGACCTAGATCAAGAGGACAGTGAGTGGGAGGAGACTGATGAAATGGACAAAGATGATCCTCCATGGAAGCCTTCCGTAGAAAGAAGAAAGCCTGACACTCACGTGGACAGGAACCTAGATCAAGCTGTAGAAGGCCTCATAAAAGACTATACTGTTGACGAAGACATAAGTCAAGGTCAAGTGTCATTTCCGTCGCCCCGACCAGGCTCCTCATCGACGAACGACAGTTGTCAGTCTTTGAGGGACTGTGTTCCGTCATCACAAGAAAGTGTTTCACTGGAGTTTGAAGGAATTGTTGCTGTGCCTGTTGAGTCTACAAAATGTATTCTTTGTATGGCGCTTTTCAAAACTACAGATGAACTCAAAGCTCACATGGAGATTGTCCATGCCAAGGGACGAAGACAAGCAAAAACTCGTGTTACTCCAGTAGAAGAGTCCGATTCTAGAAAAAAGGCTCCCACTCCGCTAGTCAGGTTTGTGCATGGCTAATATCATAAACTTAAGAGGTTTCTTTTTCTACTCTTAAGTTTACTATCAAGATCACGCTAGGTCATTTTGCTAAATGTAAGTGCCTGCGTCCCTATCTTCTTCAGAGAAGGAGCAGAGGCTAAGCCCCGCCGTAGAAAGCCACGCCAAGCGGGTAACCTTGGGCACCATGAATGCCATTTCTGTCATAAGAGGTTTCAACAAATGGGCCATCTGCGGAATCACGTTAGATTGCACACAGGTATGAGCAGTATTGCTTTAGTAACAAATGAATTCTTTGGTTCGTAACCACATAAAATGCTAAATCACCAGATTTTCATTTTTCTTATTCGAGGAGTATGGCTTCAGTGCAACTTTAAACGAAACAAATACTTAAAATAGATTTAACGCATCCGATTGTATATTCTTTACGATAAAATTGTGATCGGAGTGCTCAGAAGGAACTCGGAACAGCTGCCCTGATAACTTTACTCGGAAAAAATAGATGAAAATATGTTTCTAATCATTTTGCGTTTCGTGCAGTATTCTAGCAGTATTTCGGATTCGTTTTATCTGTAACGTTTACGATACTCAGAACATTATGCAACTCGAAGATTTCACAAGCAATTTTTATATCTTAATGCAAGTTTTATTCCCTTTTTTTACTGTTTAAGTCTGCTAACGCTAGTGGTGACGATAATTTTAAGGCGAAAGACCGTTCGTCTGTGACATGTGTGGAAAGGAGTTTTCTCAGTCAGGACACCTAGTGTCTCATATCAATTCTCATACTAACACACGGCCATACGAGTGTCAGTACTGCCAGAAGCGTTTCACACAGAGCGGACACCTGCGTAACCATGAGCGTCTTCACCTAGGTGAGTCATAAAAGCTGACCTTTTTTCTTCAGAATGTTTTAAAATAACCGAAAAATTATTCGAACGCGAAAATTGTAGAGAACTATTAAGTGTGTGCTGTTGTTTGAAATAATTTAGGCGTTCGACCATACCAGTGTGCTCAATGTGGTAAATCCTTCACTCAGTCCGGCCACCTCGTTAATCACTTACGTCTACATGATGGCGAAAAACCATTTGGATGTCCGTTCTGTGGAAAACGGTTTACACAGTCCGGCCACCTATCTACCCACGTAAAGACGCACAACGAAGGCCGAGGCCACGAATGTAACATCTGCTTTAAGCGTTTTGCTCAGGTCAGCTGACTGGATCAATTATTCACTTACGGCATCTTGTACACTTAAAAAATAATTGATAAATTATTTTTTTATAATAATTTTATAAATAAAAAAAAATTATTATTATTATTTTTTTTTTCTTTACCCTTTATGCACTTTACCCTTTGGCGCGTCCCAGGCGAGTCATCTTGAAGAGCACAGCCGCATTCATAGCGATTTACGTACTTACGTGTGCGCATTCACCGCGTGTTCTGCTCGCTTTTCGACGGGAGTATTACTCAGCGTACACGTTCAACTGCACGAACAAACCGGGCAAAACGTTGAAAAGAGAGGACGAGCTCGTGAACGACAACACTGCCTTCCAGATGCAGGCGCCACGCAGCCTTATAATACGGACAGTATCACGCCATTGGTGAGAAGAACGATCTATAAAAAATGCAGTTCATTCCATTGTTATCGAATCTAACCAATATTCCTTTTCCATTTGCGTAATGATATTGGAGACTGCGATACCACCCAATACGCTTTCGCAATATAGTAGGCCCTTTTAAAATTTAACATTTTAGCTGCTCATAAAAAGAAAGTCTTTTCATTACAAAAGGTAAATGTAACATTGGTCGTTTTTGTTCAAAAACGACAAAGAAAACTTAGTTGCCAGAGATCTTATTTTGCTCCTCTACTGTAATGATGCCTCTACCCTAGGTAATTGTACTTTACGTTGATGATCCTGGCGTGGATGAGAACTATTGGAACCTTGGCCTTTTTCCTTAGCACTCTCAGACGCCGGGAATACTCTCCTTGGATCGTTCAACTCAATAGGCCTAATACACACATACACATAATTTTGAATAAGGATCTTCGCACAAGGCGGGTCCGCCAGTGAACATGAACGGTTCTACTAAACAGTACAGTTCCTAAGTTGTGTGCCTTTTATTTTTAAACACACGATTTCTTGAGGTTGGTTATGTCTACTGATTACTTATTCAATGTTTTCTTTTTGCAAGCAGGCTCGACATCCAGTCATCGTTCGTGTTGGCCGCGATCACGTGGACAACGACGAGGTAATGTCTAATTTATTTAAACTAATCCCATGGCTGCAGTAAGCGTCAACGAGAATGAGCTAATATCCTCATGATATATATATATAAGATAATTCTAAGATATTCTAATAAGATAATCTAATAATAATAATATATGTAATAAGAAAACAAAACCCGTATATTGGCACACATAGAACACACGGAAGGAAAGTACAAGTGGGAAGAACGGAGCCAAGAACTCTAGTACGCCTCGTAATCCACGGGACGCTCAGATTTCGTTTAATGCCATGCCGGCCTGGACAGCATTCCGGAGATTGCAGTTCTGTAGAAGAGATCCTGACTCTCACACGGGAAAATCGCCTTAGCGCACAAATGTATAAACGAGAAGCTGCTTTGTTCCTTATAGAGGAAAATACAAATTTCCAAGTCCAAGGGAAGGGGTCGTTTCGGAAACCATCACTAAACAAACAGGAAAATTTCGAACACAAATTTTTGCTCAACAAAGGTCTGAGATAAAATCCGGGCATGCCTGTGTTTATTATAGTTGGGTAAGTAAACTATGAAGAATAAAGCGACAAACAGGATGCCCCTTTCAGTAGCCTATTAACATCCCTGTGCAGTAACAGGGATGTTATTTATTTCTTAGTTAGTTAGTTATATATTTGTATTTCGTTTAGAAATTTTTACTTTACGTCATGTTTATTTTGCGAATTGCTTTTTTTTATAGGAGGAGACGGATCGAGTTTCGTTTGCAAATGGCAGTGAAGATGCTGCGTTTGTGCAGGCTGTCATGGCGCCAGGCGTCGAAGTCGAACTATTGGGTGAACAGGTCGAACTTTAGTCAATGCGGTGTGCAAACGTATAGTTCTACGTGGTTTTAGCAAGCAGCGAACGCGGACCGTTACATCATTACGGATATTAATATGCATCATACATTATGTGCACGTACGAACAGAATAGAGCGTAATACTCAATCATCTCGATATTTATTTTTATATTAATAAAGTGGATCATATTCAACTGGCACTCATGCCTAGTTGTGGTTTACAAGAAAGTCATCAAACACACATTCCAAGATTTTGTCATTTGCGTTTACTATTGCATCTTTGCCATGGCTCTCACAGCTACCATACCACCCTACTGTGATAGCTTCTGAACTAAATTTATTAGCAGTCTTACGTCTGACTCAACCTACAAAATACTTGGCAGCTCCCATGTTTTAATTTTCATTTTCATTGTTATAATAGCAAATTAGAAATACCCCTAATCTATCCGTGTTTCCTTACAAATATCGTTCCATGCATACTGGAATACGAAGCTGTTACGGCTCCTCAAGATGATGCTTTAGAAAGGATGCATGTGGGCTCGGTTCCGCTTCTGCACTTCGTAAGCCTGCTGGTACAAAAATGCATTTCTACGTTTGCAATACGAGTTTTTCATATTGTTTGTATGTAAGCTAAACTTAAGCGACCATAATTATATACATAAAGCGTACAAAAAGAAACGCGATCAACAGGATTCTAACAAAACAAATCCGGCAAATGTCCAAAATATTCCACAGGCACGCTTGCGGTTTCCTTGCGAATACATCACGTCGACAAATAGCATCTCCGCAGTTTGAAGGAAACCTTTTTTGAACTTGCTCCCGCGATCCGAGAAAAATGCAGGTTGTGGAGAGGAAACATTTTTCTCAATAAGTTACGGAGAAACGCTCATGCGCATCCAGCCTCACAAGTTTATATTGCCAAATAGTGTGAGGTTTCTCTGAGGGCGCACGTGCACTGCTGAAATTTAGCCATTCTAAAGATCGGAGACTGGCTAAAACTTTTTTTTCCTGCCTCGGCGTAAAAGCTACTCCTTTTCCAGCTTTTTGTTTTATGGTATTATTCCGTCGAACCAAAATACTACCTTCATCCTTGCCCTGCCTGTACTATATATTGCATGGTTCACCCCGTAGAGATTTGCGTCCCGCGAAGATTCGCCAGTCTCCTGGCTTTTTCTCCTGGAAAGCCGCGCACTGAAGCGTTGTGTGCGAAGTATACACTTTGTCTGGGGCACAGAGCACGCAAATGTCGACTGAAATGTTCCCTATTTTATTTACGCTTGAAACTGGCTGTAGCCCTACATCACATGAGCTGTCCAATAGCTTCGTTCTCCCCCAATCCGTCTTACTGCTTCCTCAGGTTCGGGATGATGGTCCTTGTTGACTGTTTCTTGGTACCTCGTCTTGCGAAAAAACTAGTCCATTCTTCTTGCTTTTTGCATTAGGGCTTCGCAGCACGTCTCAGTAATATCTACGTTAGCGTCTATATGCCTTCTTTCATTACCTCATCTCATGGCAAGAGCAGAGCCAGAGGCACTAAGCACTGTTTGACACGGTACGGTTCGGCCTCACGATCAGAATTTGCAGTACACGCTAAGGCTTCCACACTGTCTACATTTCTGATCGTTCTCAATGCCATGCCAGCCCACATTGGCGAGGCATATATAGCAATCGATTCTATCGCAGCCGCTAATAGCCGGCACTTCTCCGAGGCTTTACCCACTCTCGTCAATGTTTCAGCTAGGTTTTGTGAGATCTCGACGCAAGCAGTCACCAGAAGTGCGTGTTGCGCTCCTCTTGTTCTCGAACCAGGTGAATCCTCAGGTTTCTTACACACCCTTTAAGTCGAATCTGATATCCGTCGAAACCTAGAACAATGGTGTCTACCTTCCTTCGGCCTTTTAGAAGCACTGTATCAGTCTTTGACGGCGTGAGTTTAAGGTGATGACTATCTCCGAATTGTCAAGCTTTTCCGCTGCGGGGTCTCTGAAATGTTCCTTTTTCCTGCGTAAGTTGTGTTTTTCTCTGAAAATATACAAGGGTCCATTTTCCCGCGTTCACCTTCTTCAGCAAGCTATGAGCTGCTCTTGCCAAGTTCAGGTCTAATTGCTTATGTTTCTTCATGACCTTGAGTTGGCGATGTTTCCAAAAAACCAAGTTATATTTATATGTTCTACTGAGCGGCATTTAATTTCGACAACAAAAAACCATGAAGGAATAAATTTTATTAGTTTTAATCAGTAACTAGGCTTTGGATTTTGAGAATTTGCTTTTGACATTGCCTGGGACCGTTGATTACAATGACGACTTTAAAAATTTTATCTATCGCCTTATAAATGGTGAGCTTTGCTCACTCACCAGGACTTGCTCACAACCGGACAGGGTTGTTTATAGTTTGCCTAAAAACGCATCATTCGCCCTAACTTATTATGTTTGCTTTGAGGCTTCCCAGTGACTTCAGATAACTTTCTAGCATTATACTGAAGATTTTACGTTTTTACGTATATAGTATATCAAGGCGATCAATAAATGAGAGTATCAAATGTCAAGGCTTCAAGCACAGTTCTCTTTAGTTTATGACCGTGAGCTCACCTTGACTCAAAGCTATGCGATGCTTGCACTAAGACTTGCCTACGCCATTGGCAGGAATTGTCATTTCCTGCCAAAGTTGCTAAGGTTAACCTGAATCGCAATAAACGCGGGTGTGTTGTCTGCATGGGTTTCACCGTTTCTACATGTGTGACGTCAGTAGACTCTTTTTTGCCGCCCTTTTTCTGCAGCCGCGCTCTTCCTGAATTGAAAGCTTACTATCTCCGCCGTCAAAGGCCGCAAGAAGCGGGCGGAGACGACAGTCGAAAGCCCTGACCCTGCTCTACATTGTTTATTCTTTCAGAGGCGCCGTCTGGCATAGAAGTAAGCTATGAAATCTCCCTGCCACTCAGCAGGTTGGCCATGTCCTCCCAGCGCACTCCACCCGAGAAAACTCGGAAATCACGAAAGTCCGCAGTGTCCGAGATTGGTCAACAACGTAAAGATTCTTTCGATTCATCTAGTTACCATGTAGCAATACTTACGCCGTATTTGTCCGTAGAGTTGCGCTGCATTTGGCTCTATTCGTGCTCGATTGAAAAGACAGACAATACATATGTGATTTATTGACAAAACGGCGTACTTTACAAAGTTTTCGTTCTCGTAAAAATTGTAGAATGAAAAGACAGAATTCGCACCAAATGAATATACGTTTTGGCAATAACTACAATTAGAAATTTTATGGCGTTTATACATACATGCAACACGGTAACTAGGAATGTAATGTTAACAAGAATTAGTGACATAAAAAGTGTCAATCATACTTGAGAGCATCAAATTGAATTCCTCAGAAACCTGCAACCGAGTCTCTGTGACGACAGCCAAAGGGTATTTTGAAGGCATCATTGTAAAACATCTTAACATATGTCTAGCTCCAGGGATTCGAAAACCCTCAGCACCCGTAGACTTTTGTCACCGTCTCGTTAAGCTGTACTGCCGAAGTCAACTAATGCCTGTTTTTAGTTTCTGGGTTACTTTTTAACAGTGGTTACCCGTTAACGTCCGTAATATCAACTTCTTCCCGTTGTGCGTTTATCTGTCTTTCGAGTCTCGTTACGATCTTCGCATAGGAGCATCCCGTAGGTATTGTAAAGCGCCGGCTGACTGATCGCTCATTCATATAGGTTCATTTACCTAATTAAAAGGGTACCATGTATGTAAAAATCAAGCTTGCAGTACGCCATTCGACTCCAGGGATCGAGTCTCTATAAGCGACTCTCTATAGTGGTGTCGTTAAAAATCTTGATTAACTATTTTAAAGGTCTTTTCTTCGTATTTAAACTCAAGAGATTTTAATTATTTGCCGTAGTGACAATCGTAGGGCACTCGAAATTCCTGGCCCATCTTCGTCTAATTAACCAATTTCTTCTCTAAAAATCCGATTTTAACGAAACTCCCGCTCTAACTCTTTCACCGACATTGTTCTCAGCTGACCTCGCAGTAATTGCCTTTGTTGTTCTTCTGCGGTGCTTGCTAAAATAACATTGTATATATATATATAAACATGTATGTACAATGTACATATATAAATACATGTACATTGGCAAACACAATTGTTAGTTTAACGGTCGGAAAAATAGCTGGGACAATCAAATATTGAGGAGTTTCAATAAAGAATATTTTAGGTACTTAATGCATATCCAACGAAGGGTAAAGGCAAGACATGTGCGTCTCCATGCGAGACTCATAGTTATCAGGTTATCATTATTGATTTGATATTCACTTAAACGAAAAATTAATCCTCTCGGTTTGTCTGACTTGCGGTTACAGTTTCGGCAATAAGAATATCACTTTTTTCCGGGTTCACAAATATATTTAATTTATCGTGCGTTATAACTTTACCCGACTTGAACTTGAAACTACGCCGTCTCGATTCTGAGCTGCATGCTTTCTCTGTGCTCGGTTTCCCTCTGATTTTAAAAATAGGCAATGACGCAATCCGGGACGTCCGCCTCAGAAGATCCGTTTTTGTGTGCTTCTTTTGATAATCATTTAGAAGCAAGCTGTGAAAAGCGGTGGGAATATTTACAAAGGAAAATTCGCGAAACCGTCACTCGATCGTCATTGCAACCAGAACTAAGGACGGGCTATCGCGACGGTCATTTTACACATAGCAGAATTCCTACATCGATTAGTTCTCTGGTTTTCGGAATTTCGCTACAAAAAAAACTTAAACAGGCACTGCCTGTATTTCAGATGCATGACGCGTCACCTCGCAAAATAGAGGACAAAAAAGCCACATCCGATTTGATAAAGTCAAAAACGAACACCTGAAGTACGCAGTCAAGGAGATTGCCCTTTGCTGGGTAGCGCTTTTCAGCCAATGTCTTTACACAGGATTCTTTTCCTCGCAGTATCTGACTGTTCGGTCGCGTCAAATCGAGCTCTCAGAAAATATTTTGGTTAGTGGGTTTCCAGTGCACTTTCTCCAATGAACTAGCGCTAGAGAGTTGTGAGGATCGGTAGTGAGCACCTGAAACGGAACTCCCGGACTGGGGCTGGTTACCTCGAAATTGGTAAGTCTCACCTTTGATTCACGCTTTTTGGTTCCCCACTGTTTTGTACGCTGGGGGTATTACCATTTTGTATGGTGTCGCGTGCATGCGACATTCAAATCCCATACGCTAAACGCGACGATTGATGTCTGCACGGAAGTGCCCGTGGCCAATAAGTATATGGTGTCAACCACAGCATTTGAGAAATTGCGGGTACTATTTAAATAGAGCCAGCAACGATCATAGAAGATCACAAAAGCACGGCTGAGAGATTGGGCGAACAATAAGGTTGAGTGGACATTGGTATGGTGCAGTAACGAGGTAGTGCGGTTCGGAGTGGGAGCACTAGGAGTGATACAGACATTGGGGAATAGCATACACAAGTGGCATAATCGCAGCCTCCTTCTCCTGTAAGCGTTTCGGCGGCCACAACGGATAATTTTCGGGAGGCTTCCCCGCCAGAACCGCATGACCGACTCTCAAGTTTTCACTTTTTTCGAAGATTGAAGCAAGACCAGCAAGAAAAGAGGCCAATATCATGCTGCAAGAGAATCCCAAGATCTGTGTGACGAGGAATTGTGGTATTCTGCTCACACGACTGTTTGGGGCAAACCTGTTTTAGTGGATCGCCCACACGACATTTTTTATAAGACTGAACACAATAATGGAAACGGTGCATCACGACTGAGATACTTTTCAGGGTGGTATAAGACTTTTATTAGCCAAAATCTTGAGTACACAACTTGGTCCATGGTTTGTAACTAATTTGATATTACTTTAAACCAAGGCTGCAAATGGGTCGTTAATGGATTACAAATCCATTAGCTGCCCGTCCCGGTACATCCTCAAGTACAAGGAGTCTAATCCTTTTTCTTTCCAGCTGATAATTCTTCAGCAGGACTGCTTCAATCAGCTCGCTGCCCTTGTTCCACCGTTGCGCATCTTTGCAGATACAATCCGCGAAGTCTTTGGTGCCGTGTCTGAGCGCTTGTCTAAGCGTTCGTTCTACAATTCTCTATTTGCTTGAAAAAGCGTGCAGTCCCCCAGCATGTACTTCGGGGTGTAGTTTTGCCCCAAGAGCATTGCGTGAAGTAGGCAGACTGAGCCTTTTCGAAGCGCCGCAGATGCCCTAAAATTTTTTCGAACCCAATCAAAGATTGAAAGTGTAATAAAATCAGTTCCCAGCTCCTTTCTCTATCCAGTCGTCATTGTTCGGATTCATGATCCGGATCGTTGCTCCGGAATAGTCCTGTGTTTGCCTATTTGTTGACAAACTGGAATTACTTTTCTTGTGTGTATACATATATACGCTCGAGATCTCCTATCTTTTTCTATGACCTATTCGCATATTGACCAACGGTTCGTGCGGTCGTAATTCAGTCGTGCACTTGCTGCATTTGATCATGAACTATTAGGTAGCCTTGTACCCAATTCTAAGAGTACTGTTTTGCACATATAGATATAACTCATATATGTAGCCTGAGGATAGTGTCTGAGTGACACATTGTCGTAATGGCGGTATACAAGCATGTGCTCAAGTAGTAAAGTTATATGTTGCTGTCTGTCATGACATTGTCTAAACCTCGATCTCAATTTAGTGTAAAGTGGGCTATTTGACAAGCGGCAGATATCTGCATGAATAACGCTAATAGACTGAACTACGAAGACAAATTACAGATTAAGCATTTAAATCACATGTGACGAAATATATACACGTTAAATGAGGCTCTTTGGATTATAATGTCTTGAATTCCATTGTCAACTGAAGTTCAATATCTAACGTGAAGAAATTATTTATACAAAAAACAACACTGATACATTTTATTGCGAATTGGCATCTCACGGGAGCAAGGCCAATACACGTTTGCATATATTGTTAAGGTAACTCATTGTGCTTTTTCATCTAGCGGTTATCGGATAACCTTTGAATAGATTTTAAGTAGGCTTCAACGTGATATACTTATTGAAGGCCGAGAAGTCGTATCATAACGTTGTGGCTGGCTAGAGGAGCAAGCGGTGCTTGCAGCTTTTCCAAATTTTTCCGCGATGTAAATGTGATACCTACGTCGTACAGTTAGATGCCAGCAAAACAGAATAAAGTAGGAGGCCTTTTGCAAAAAGTCTATATTCATTAAGATTCAGCGGCATCGAGGTGATTATTGTATCATTGAAGCAACTTCTGAAAAGATGTTCGGTTTCCGAGTCCATGGATCAACTGAAAAGTCAATGGTGCGAAGGCAACATTAAACGCCATTTACGTGCACTTTCTTGGTTTCCAGTCCGAATGCCATGTTCTTTTAATAGAAAGTGTTATCGTACACTTATCTTAGCACCTAGAAATAATGTAAAATGCAGGCGCTTTTCTTAGCCTAAACGAAAGTGGTTTCAAACCTTTTTCGAAGGTTTTGCCTTTAGACCATTTATTTGGCCTTTATTGTTGCACTCGTTAATGAATCTGACAACTTTTGAAAATAGCTCCTTATTTCAGAGAGACGTTTTCGTGACTTTTCTGAGTTCAACAAGTCATGTTTCGACTTCCAAATTGAATCTCAAAGGGAGATGTTATGTTAAAGGGCTTGCACTAAGTACACAAATTGTTTTACTTGTATGAAGACACAGTGACACGCAAGGCTTACTACATCTGTTAAAAAAAAGTATTCATATTTTGACGTAAAAATTTTTCTAGCTATCCATGATTTACTTATCCATGATAGCTAGGCATCCATTTACTAGCTATCATGCATATTTCAAAGGGCGGCTTGAGGACGCTAGTGAAAGGGTGATATGACGATGATGATCTGCAAAAATGTTCTCATCTAAACAAGCAATGAACAGGTTTTACATTAGTGAATGAGAGATCCAGTTACCGATACCAATATCCAACCAAACTTGGATATTCACCTTTCTTAGGTATTCAACAGTTTTGTTTTGCACACGCAGGAAATTCCGTATATAGAAAAGACGTCTATTCATATAAACAATATTCCATACATACGTGAAAAAAACGTCTGTCTTTACTTTGAATAAACACCTATAGAAACCGCATGATGCACAGTGCCGATTCTATTTAAATAGAAGGGTCTATAGCCACGTTTGGTTTTTAGTATGTTATAAACAAATCGACGTAAATAGCCAATTTCTGAGCGCTACAGTATTTTTTCAGTAAATTTCTGCTTTGGTTCTTACCCATATTGCGCGGGCATGCCCAGGAATTACGATTTAATCGAAACGAGGTCATAAGAAATGTTGCGGCTGAAAAGAGCGATATTGAGAAGACGGAACCTGCTTGGAGGATATAAATGTTTTCTCATATTATAGCAAAATGAAAGAACTTTTCATCAGCCCTTGTATAAACTTAGAAGCTTTTGACTGACATGATTTGCTTTTTACTGGTATTCCTATCAGTTGGCACAAACCAACTGATAGGAGTTCTTGAATGTCCAATCGTATATGTAGAGAATGCATATTTAGGTAACTTGCGTTCGGAACTCTGTATTAGTACGCTTAGATATCACTGAAAACGCTTCCCAGCAGACTGACATTAGTAGGAATCCAGATGAACGACACGTCTTCGAAGTAATGTTAATGCAGCCCGGAGCCTAGGGGGGGTGGGAGACAATAAGCTTTTAGTGGGTTTGCGGGTCCCATATTAGACACTGCAGGCCGCCAGCGACGCATGAACATCATGTCTTTCTCAAACCCCCCATAATAAAAAATAAGGGTGCGTAATACGTGTGCGGTGCACCAACTATTCATAGAGAACTTGCACAGCATATAAGTGTGTTATAGGTCACTTCAATAAAAACTCAGTACATGCAGTCTACTGATTAAAGGAATAAGTTTGTTTATTCTTAATCGCAACATTTTTACGCATCCTTCGGCTTATTTATTAAAAAAAAAAAACTACTAAAACTTTCTTTAAAATGTCAGGTTTATTTCTAAGATTTTTTCCGGAACCTTATTTGGGAAAAGGAGTTTGTAGATATGACTATAGAAATCATATCACCTTTCTCATTGCTGCCGTATTAGGCCCTTAGAATACAGCTAGAAGTCATTATGGCTAGGGCAGCGAATAAACGATGAGTAACGTATTGGCAGCAACTTTATTGGTGAATATACGTAAACTCCGATCTCGTATAAACGAGAAAACTCCAATAAGACCATTATCGTTATCAAAGGTTTTTTTCTGAAGTCAGCCTTTCATGGTACTTATATATTACCTAAAAAGATTCAACAGTGCTATTTATTGGTAGATAAAAAAATCCCAGTTATTATTTTTTGAACATTATTGCCAAATTTGTTAATGGTTGGCAGCGTTATATGATTTATCAATCATGGACAGAAATCGCGTTTACATTGTAGATTACGTAAAAACATGAAAACGGTTTCAACAATATATACACGTCTATGACTCCGGATTGAACCATGGCATACCGTTATACCAAACGTTCATACGGGAGACAAATTGCATTCGTAATTCGCTCGTGTTTTTAATAATATACACGCATTTGCTTCAGTCTTTTATATAGTTTGTGCACACAACGTACTTGATCAATTTTACGTGCTGTGTCTGTTTGCATAACTTACGGTTGCAATAGATTCCCATAGCGATGAGGTTCAATAAAACAATGTGATCAAAGCTCGTAGTTTAGTCTGCTAGGCGGTTTGTTTAATGGTTTATGATATAAGACGTGCATTCTAAAAAACTTGGGGCAGACTGCTACGAACTAGAGGCAGAATGACAGCGTAGTGGCCTATTTATTTTTAGTTTCAAGCGATATAACTAAAAATAGCTTTAAATTGTAACAACTACCAGTTGGCACGAGTCGCTTAGGTCAAACCGCCAAAATTTAAGCTTCCGTTGAAGGGTAAATGTCAAATTCATCAACCTCCGCCGAAGTCTCAGATACCTTATTCCATTCCAATATAAAACGCAAGAAATATAATAAATATTTATCTCTTTGTATAATAAATTTATGCAATCTCATACCTACCCATTAAAGAAAGAGCGTACGAATATTATGTGTTGCTAAAAAATGGAATCTTTTGCCAAAATGTATTTTTACGATTTCTATATTTTATTGTCTTTGAAAATAAAATGAAATAAATTATAGCTCCGGGTATCAA